>JXSR01S000214.1:143311-153411 GCA_000969725.1 Ophiothrix spiculata
TGACATACAAGGAATTCAACTACAATGCCTTCCTGTGTTGAGGTTGCCTTTGAATCCAAAATAGAGGGGAAACGGACTAGAAGTAGACCTACAAAGTGATAGAGTGCGTCTCAGCAAACTACAGGAAGATCAACTTATAAGATCCACTGTCCACGCTACCCTATAACAAATACATCTTGCAGCAATAAAAAATAAATAAATGTCGGTGCTTATATAGCGCTTTTCCAGAATTGATCAAAGCGCTTTACATTTATTCCATTACCAATAGAATATAACCAACTTACGCGGCTGCCTTACAATCACGGCGCCTATTGAGTATATTCCTAGTAACTACCCATGATAACGCTTGGTTCGACGAAGCAATTAGGATTAAATGTCTTGCCCAAGGACATAACCCGTTGGCCGTAGCGGGGCTCGAACTCACGACCTACTGATTCGTAGTCCTGCTCTGTTCCACTAGACCACATGAGCTCCAAATCTACAATGGCCTTTCCGTCGATCTTTCAATCTCTCACAAGATATTCAATATTGGTGTGGCACATTATTTGGTTTTAACAGACAATGGATTTGTGATACTCAAATGGTACAACTATTTTCCAAAATCTGATAAGAAATAAAAACACCTTTGTAAAAGTTCCCTTGACATTGCCATCTATTTTCTTTTCTCTATCAAATGACTGATTTTTATATTTTTTCCAACAACATCATCTTGTACTGACACAATTGATAGACTCCTGCAAATTCACCGACAGTGATGTTCGGTGACCGACAAATGATAAATTGATGGTGTCTATTTGCATCAGGTGTTCCAAGTTTGGTTACGCCACTGCATCTTTCACCTATAAATGCTATACAACTTTGTCCAGTAACGTTGTCAAAGAAATTTCAAAATATCATAAGTTAGAAGATTGAAGTATTTTATATTTAAAAGAATTTTGAGCAAGACGAACACGATTCAGCTGCCGGTATGCTTGACTAAATTGCAACTTAACTTTTTTTTTTACAAATAATCAACTACCAGGAACCAATAAGCGAGACATTGGTAGGAGAATTTCTCAACATCACTGGATAATTTGGATGACAGAGATGAGATGACATTACCCTACTTCCTGCGTAGAAAAATCAATACATTACAAAGAAAACGCCGTGAGGTATAAATCTACACAATAATACCGACCAGACATCAGCTAAAGATTATTTCATAAATCTGTTATAAATAACACATAGAGACCAAAATTGACGAGATTGAATGCTTTTTCTAAGAATAACATTTTCTTTTAACACCGCCATTCTCATCTTTTGGATGTTACTTGAGTGTTATTCAATTGAACATCTTGTATGGGTGTATTATTAGCTTGACACAACTTTGCTTCCGTACCCTGGAGCATTAATCGATTAGACTACAACGTCGCTACTACGTGCTTTAATAAGTTATATAAGTGAGGTAGGTTTTGATAATCTACAACATTGGTATTTTGTTTCAGAATTTATTTTTGGAAGAATGCAACAAAATTAGCGGAGGGAAAAAATAACTGTCAATGGTGCATAATTAAGGCATTTTAGTTCTTGGTTATGAATCTTGATTTTTAAAAATGAAGGATAATGTATCGAGCACTTGTCCTATCATAAATGTACGTATATTAAAAGGCAAAATATACTTTGTCTTTGTTTCTTTTTTTGGCGGTTGGGGGGGGGGGGGGGGGGGGGAGTGAAAATAACCAATGCCCCAATACAGAATTTTCTTAAGACAGACAATAATGAGAAAAATGTTCGAATGCTGTTTTTTATTATGAGACAAAGGTGCATTAGTGAGTTTAATGTATGCAAACGTTGCTGTGCCCAAGATCATGTTGAAACCGCATGCAACCGATCTAAAATATTAATATAAAATCTTTATGGATGCAAGATCTTATCCGCTATTTTGATACCGAAACATTATCTTTTTAGTTTATTTTCATGTTAGTTATCAAGCCCGTAGCAATGTACAAAAAAGGTCCACACAAATTCTCTAAATGGCCACCAAAAGAACACCTAAAGCACCAAAACACGTTAATGTAGATCGTTTCTTAATAAAATACTACACAAAATGCTTGGAAAACTACTGAATTTATTTTATTTTGTTTGTCACTTTGTCAAGACACTACAATTAGTTAAGGGTCAACCAAAACTAAAAATTTTCCTCCAAAATGTTCACTTTTTGAAAATCCGCACCCCCCTTGAAATCCTGGCTACGCGGTTGTTTGTTATATATCTAGGAGTGCAATTCGTACGACGAATTTCCTTAGTAAATGCTCATCCTGTTGCGAAGTATATTTCTTTAAGTACTTGGCGATTCTTGCGAGGATAAGGAAAACATTGAATGACGATTGCTTACTAACACTTATCGTCCGAGCAAAAATAAAACAGGTGACCACATCTAATAAGAAATTACTTTGAATTTTCTGGCTAATGTTATTAAGTTTTATCGGGTGAGTGTCGCGCCATTTTTGTACTTAAACATTCAGTGCTAGTGATTGGGCAGGCGACATCGTAAGTTTCAGCGTGATGCGTAACTATGACGACGTACTGATACCTGTTGAAATTCTGGCGATTTATAAATGAATAAATAGTGATGCATTCTGAAATCAATAGTGTAAATGTATGTTAATTCTGTCCTGTCCTAACATTATTGATGTTTTTATCTAATCATACTCTTTATTCAATCTTTGAGTGCATTCAGTAACATGATACGATCAGGAAAGTCTTGCAATCATGGTTATCGGAAAGAGGTTTTTATAAATACTATATAAAATGTGTTTTATAAAGATCTTGAAATGAAATCACACCATGTTGCTATACGTCACGTCAGTTATGTGAAGCGAACCAACTGCATTGGACGATATGAATCGGCAGATTGTTACAAATGCAGATTGAGAACAAACTTTGACTGTTTTAACGTTCAAGAAAAAAAAATCAACTTGGTGGTCACATTAATGTCTCAAAACTGGTCGTTTAGATATTGTTGAATTAGGCTGTATCATGTCAAAAACAATGGATGGTTACTTGTTGATAATTTAGCGAATCATCATTTATTTGAAGCTAATTAGGATATCCATAAAGGCATACTTTCAAAACCATGATAACAATTTTATTCACAGAAGAAATAACTTGCACGATATACTTAATTAAGCATGAGATAACCTCAATTTTGTCGAATACTACAGGTAGTACTGAAAATTCAGTCTGTCGATTTCCATCGGCTGATATTTACCTGCGCGTACAATGCGAGAAATATGCGCGCAAACTGCTATTTGCGGAGATTACTACACCATTATTGAGTTACGGTATATAGCATTGTCATTCAAATAAGTGCGAAAGTTGAAAGCTCATGTATATGCATATTTTTAGAATAAACTTTGTAAAGAAAACTTTGAACAACGAAGTTCTTATATATTGTATAGTTTACGAAATATATGATACCACTCTTGTCAAGAGATCTTGCAGGTCAATGGCATACCGGATGAAAGTTATCAATCATCTCGATCGTCATTTTTTCATCAAATATGTAATTTTCTTCAAGCTATGTCAATAACACAAACCACAAAGAAATATTATACTAGTGGCACCTACAGATGAAATTCTGCAGCATATAGAAGCAACAAATTTGTGTCTGTAAATACCCTTATAGGAAATAATGGTAAAAAATATCATTAGCTCATTAATAAGATCACTTCAGTTAAATATAGAGTTAATTTTCCAGCAACACGGATACCATGCATTAAAAGTTTGGTTCATGAAAAACAAGAATGGAAGATGCCAGGAATGTCAAATTTCTTTTCATCCTCCCTCTCTTAAGGTTGATGGCATGCCGGTTCTTGACAGGGAACGTCTGGGGCAGAAAACGATTATAGGCATCCAAGATTTAGATCAATATGTCCCAATGTTAACCACATCACAACACACGACTAGATGTAGGTACAATTAAATCAAATGAAAGAAAAAACAACATTAGGGTCGAGAGATCATGACTATATTTTTTAATAAAGCATGAGTGGTCACATGAAACAAGGTCTTAATCATACTATGCAGCAGTGGCGTAGCCAGGCCTTTCTCCAAGGGTGGGCAAACCACTCAAGATTTCTCCAATGGATTTTATCAAGCGACTTTACAGGGGTTCCAAGGGGCCGACTCGGCCGGCTTTTTCAAGAAATCCGCCAAATATTGTGCTTTATGAAGTTTTCAACCTAATTTTTAGCAATTTTCAGCTCTAATTGTCGTTATTTCATGGGAAAAAGGCTATTTCCTGCCCCCTTTATTTTTCTCTCAGGTCTTCAAAATTTCTCCAAAAAATTTCCGAGGTGGGCATTTCGCCCACCTTGCCCACCCCTGGCTACGCCACTGCTATACAGGCCCAAATATGTTTTCATCATATTAAAATTAGTAAAGCAAATTTTGTTCTTGTATCTTGTTCTTGAAAATCGCTATTTACATTGATGAATATGTAAAACATAGTACAAGCACAAGCGGGAATGAGAATTTTGAGAAAGAGGCCAGGGTCCCGCAAAACTTGTCTTGTGTTAAATGCTAAAACTTGTTTTATTTAAAGTAACAATCACCATTTTTGCTCCATTTATCAAAGACTTAATGTTTCTCTTTTCTTCCATCATCTTCTCCGAAAGCATAGTATGTCTTTACTATAGAGTTTGTACATAAGGATTTTTGAAAGTCCTGATAAGATGTCCATATGATGTAAATTTTGATCAGACCATATGGCGTATTAACAAATCTAGACAAAATACATACAACAAATGTAAGGTTTAAGGCTACGGTCCCTAAAAACGTCTCGCTCGGCTAAATGTCATATTTACTGCAAGTTTTTACCTACTTACACCTACCAGAATATCACAATTTTTGGCGTACATATTAAATAGATTCTCTACTTTATACATGGAACTTTACTAGTGATTTTACGTCCATTATCAAGGTCAAAATGACGCCTAAAGACTACTTCGAAAAAGTTGACCCTTTTTCGCCGGAACCTCATATTTTCATGATGTTCGAACAGTTCGACTGGTTTTAAATTTTGACAGATTGTAAGCTTGATACTTCTTATTGAATTACAAACAATATTTTATAAATATGCTGAATTGATTTTGAATGATAATGTAACAAACCTGCGTTGTTTCGCCCGAAAATCCGGACGTGAATTACGACTCTGTATTTGCCCTGTTAATTGCTTGTTTTGAGTATCTACATTATCTACATTTTGTCTGATAAACGCATTCGCATAATTTACTTACCAATTGAGCATTCCAATGAGGCAAAAATTGCAATTTTTATGTAAACAAAAGAAAAATACGGCATTCTAATGTTTATGTTTTAGAATTTAGTTCATAATCGCAACGCTGCCTTGATAGCTCAGCGGTAGATCTCTCGCTGCGTAATGCATGACTAACCCCCCGCCATAATCCATGGTTCGAGACCCCGCAAAGGCAGTGGAAACTATTTATCTTTTCATGATCGAAAAATAGTAAGAATTCACTTTTTCCTGAGCATATGGATTCCTCGTACCCTTAAAGGCAAAATTGGTGGAGAGAGAAACATAGACTTATTATTTATATAATTAAAGCAAACCAAACATAGACTGCAAGTAAACTGTCTATCAACAGGATTTTTTTGTTGATGTTGTCGCTTATTTCTTTTTTTAAAGTACTAGCACTGTCACATAATACTTATTTGCGGGAATCCCGATTGTTTTTCAGAAGCCTGCTGATTCAAGGAGATGACTAAACCTCAAGTATCTTGTAAACACCTCATGAAATCATTAAACCAGCATCACTAACAGGCCCGTATTTGTGGTTGAGAGAATTGACAACGAACGTCTTCTATGATTAAAGTAGAAGATCTGTTCACAAATTAAATAGTGGCGTCTTGGATGACCATCCATTAACAGTCAAGATGTTGTGACTAATTGAATTGCTCAAATCTTTAAAGGAAACCAGTTACAATTCATAGCGAATGTTTTATAAAAATGAACAATTTGAATCATATTAGGGTTATTTAAATGATACATGCAACCAATAAAAGCTATTTTTTAACAAAAATCTAAAAACGGATGAAAAACCATATATCAATCCAATTGCCTTTTCATCCAAACTGTGTAGATAATACCGGGAATAAAATGACAAGTGTTACCACTATGACGTCGCCAACAAGTTGCCTACAAAAACTGTTGTAAGTAATCATCATTAATTTTGAAAGATATAAAAACTATAATTTTGTCTCTAAAAATCTACCTACAATTTTGTCTGTATTAATTATCTAGGTCGCAATCTAACATGAACTAATAAAAATGATTTCTATATATTCTATTGTATAGTATTCTATTCATAAACCATTATCTTTATTAAGACGATTTTTGTATGGTTTTTACTTTAAAAACCCCCCTGAACATCGGAATAAAAATGCGAATGTTAAGCTACAAATATGGTCAATTTACTGGTTGTTAATAAAAACTTTAATAATATTTTTTCTCAGACGGGTTGTAATGTTCAGTGAAAACAACCAGTAAATTGACCATATTTGTTGACGATAGATAATGTGTTAAATAAAGTTGAGTTAAGATGGTGTTATTTTAGAAGAAATACTGCGATAACTAGAGGTATTGTGCTCATAGAGCACGACCATTTCTGATGCCATGGCCATGACAAAATTTGACTTTTGACACCTTAATTTTTGAAATCGGACAAAATTGAAAACTTGACTTTTCAGGTGACCTTTGACCCCTAAGATCAGGTCGGACAAGAAGGTCACCATGACAACTCTGATAACTGCTTCATGACGAACAATTTGACACCCGGACAAGGTTGAAAATTTGACCTTTCGGGTGATCTTTGACCCCTAAGGAGAGGTCAGATGCTGGGGTCACAATGACAACTTTTGATCGCTGCTCCATGATGAAAAATTTGACAACTTAATTTTTGGAATCGGGACAAAACTAAAAATTTGATCTTTCGAGTGACCTTTGACCCCTAAGGATGGGTTGGACGTCAAGGTCACCATGTCAGCTTTTGATCGCTGCTTCAAGACGAACAATTTGACACTCTAATTTTGGAAATTAAACAAACTTAAAAATTTGACCTTTGACCTATAAACTTTGACCTTACATGTGTTCAGTAAATTTTTTGCAACCTATCTGTGCAAGCAGAATAATTCTACAACCTTATACTTGAAAGTTACAGATTGTTGATGATTTTTTATATAATTTGACCTTTTTGATCCAAGTGATCCCAGACATTTTTGTCACCCCATAATTTTTCTAGGCAATGTCAAAAGGATTCATGTCCCCAAATTTCATGCCAATACCCTGCAACGTACTTGAGTCGAAACTTTTTTCGTAAAAATCAAGTTTTTGACCTCTTGACCCCTATGTGACCTTTGAGGGGTCAGGTGACATAATGGGAGGTAACCCTGGTCCCTTCATCCAAGTCTGATATAAAATTGGATGGATTGAGCATGATACAAAAAGATATTGGTCGAGCTATGAGTTTTTACGAAATATCGTGCGGGATGCGAAAAAATCCATTCAATTTTATCATTATTATGTTTAAAATCTGATATTTTGTATTCTGTCCGTTATCCCTGTCCGATTTTTTTGGAAATCGGACAGCTCAGAACATAATAATGGTCCAAATCGGTCATTGTATGCCAGAGATATAAGACGACAAAATGAGTTTTCACGAAATATCGCGCGGGATGCGAAAAAATCCATTCAATGTTATCATTATTATGTTTAAAATCTGATATTTTGTATTCTGTCCGTTATCCCTGTCCGATTTTTTTGGAAATGGGACAGCTCAGAGCATAATAATGGTCCAAATCGGTCATTGTATGCCAGAGATATAAGACGACAAAGAAAGAAGAAGAAACGAAGCCAAACAGACCATTTGTGATTTACAATGTAAATATTTAATCAAAGTTTTATACGATTATTCCCCTTTAGAAACTGAAGTATAACTTCTCTCCACGTTGGCCTGTGAAGAGTTCATCGAAAGAAATAGAAAAACAATCCACCGTGGATGATATCGGTTTCCATCGGCAGATATCAGATTGTCAAAAGAGGATTGACTTATTAATCAACTTGGTAGGTATTCTACAATTTACGTAGTTTACATCTAATTTAAATATATTCTGAACTTCAGCCTCCAGAGATTCAAGACATAAAAATGTAAGTTTTGCCACTGTTTTTACTAAATTGAACTACACCGCCCTGGAAGGTTAATAACTAGGAATGTTTTTCGCGGTGTTTAATACTATATTTTGGGCAACCTTTTCATGTTAAAGCTACTGCTGGTTCCAGTTCCAGAAAATACCGACGGATTCATATTTCATGTTTTCTTTTTTTCACGAACAAACTAAAGCATTACATACTGAAAAAATGACAGAATCATGTTTGCAGAACTTTAAACTTTTAAATAAAAAATTCACGGATAAGAAGCTGAAAAGATAATGTCACTTTACATTGTAAAGGTTGAACTTAATTTTCATTCACTTTACTTCAATCTTTTCGCCATTTCTAAGTTCTCTAAGCAATATTAATCGAATAAATGTCAAAATCTGGACTGTGCAACATTTTAATTATTCATAATTTACAGAGAACACGATTTCTGTTTTCAAATCGGACCCTTAATTTAATATTGCACAGGCTGAAATTTGAGGATTGCTCCACTAAAAAGAACCTGTCGACTCGGTCATTTTCGACTAGTTAGCACGTGTCCTCTGCGTGTTTTTTTTTTTTTTTGTATATGTTCGGGCATTGTCGTATCATCAACCTTGTATTACGCTTGTATTCTTACAGAGACTCTAAGTTGAAATGAAAAAATACCATGCCTAGCACGATAGCCTTTGGCCTTCGAAAAGTCCAAGTCATATAAAAGCCATTATACCATAATCATGCAACTTCACGAGTCCGTAGAGTATAAGAATAGCTTAACGGGCAAGGGTTACATAAATTTTTTTATTGCGAGGTGACAGCAAAATATTTAGACCTGACTATGACGGGATTGTATTAATCATATTAATGGATGATATCATCTCAAATAATTGTTTTAAAATCACGAAATCGCCGACTCTTGTGGAAATTACATTTGTCCTAAAACGTTTTCCATTTGCAGTAACCAATGTCATACATATTTTTTGTATTTACGCAAACTAATTTATCACAGCACTACCCTAAGCACATATAGAAATGCCAAATTGTGCACTTTGAGACCAAAACCCCGACCAAAACTTCAAAACTACTTGGGATACATACTCATATTGAGTCCCTGATTGATTTCTGATAGAGTGCAAAAATAAAACGCCCTCTGTTGGCCTGCAAAAAAAAACGCCCTCTGTTGGCCTACAGATTAGATTAACTGAGCAAATCTAATTTCAATCACGTCCGCATTACGAACAAACCCGATTACCGCCACGTCCACATCGCTCCGTTTTTCTATCACGTCCGGCTATAAATGTTACAGCTCCTAACTTCAGTCCTTGTGTAGTGTACTTTCGTACATCATTGAATGCGAAATCAGAGTTCTAAAGTTTGTCGACTTTTGTACCCTAAAGACGTATAGTCGTTGAAAGCTACTTAATTGTTTTAACCATACCTTTTTTCTTTTACATATAATCTTGGTTTTAGGTTTGCAATTTCAGTTGAGGTTGTACTTTTCACACCTAGGTACCATTTAAGGCTACAGTCCCTAAAAACGAATCGCTCGGCTGAATGACATATTTACTGCAAGTTTTTACCTACTTACACCTATCAGAATATCACAATTTTTGGCGTACATATTGAATAGAGTCTCTAGTTTATTCATATAACTTTACTAGTGATTTCACGTCCATTATCAAGGTCAATATGACGCCTAAAGACTACTTCAAAAAAGTTGACCCCTTTTCACCGAAACCTCCTAATTTCATGATGTTCAACAATTCGACTGGTTTCAAATTTTGACAGATTGTAGGCTAAATACTTCTTATTTAATTACAAACAATATTTTATAAATGTGACCCGTCATATCTAAAGGTACCTTAATACCGGCATATTAAATTACGAGATACGGGCCATTGAAGCT
>JXSR01S000216.1:6346-26487 GCA_000969725.1 Ophiothrix spiculata
TTTAATATCATATTCATATCTATAAAATCCATACATCTATTGAACATTAACCTTTCGAGTATTTTGAGAAACATGGAAGAACAGACACAGGTCTATAGTTTGAAAATACTTCAGGAGCATCTTTTTTATAAATTGGTATTACCTTTGCAACTTTAAGTTGATGTGGAAGAAAAAGGTTGTGAGTTTGATATTGAGATCTAGGTGAAATTATGGTTACTTAAAAGTGTATATTTTTAACATATCGGATTGTTTAGTGTAAAAGAAGTATTAAAAATATGAAAATTTTGAGATTTTATGACAATGTCAGATTCATGTCTTGCATAGGACAGTCACAAAAGCAAAAAACATGACCATTTTCCACCACGTCAAGCTCAAACTTGGAATCTAGCATGCTTTCTATATTTAGGACATTTAAAAAGAAAATCAAATGAATTAAATATATTCAATATGTCTGGACCAAAAATGTACCTTTAGGTGTGGTGCATCACATAACATATGTAAATTACTTTTTTGTGTGTGTTCTAATTCTTAAATCTTATAAACATAAATGGTTAGGGATATAATATATTAATGTTGGCCCTATTTATGTCTATGAATATGACATTCAAGAGAAGATATCATTTGTATTCCATCATGCATTGCTTCCTATATGCGATATTTTTGAATAGGAAATCATGTGAATAGTTAGTGATGAATCTTGCATTTTGGGCATGTTTCAACACTAACTACTCACGTGACTTCCTGTTCAAAATGTCCCATAGGAAGCAATGCATGATGGGATACACATCTTCTCTTATGACATTCTGTCTCCTACGTTCCCCACAATCCAACCATTATATACCAAGCAAATGCACAAATGTGGCACATAGGTCACTGGAGGGAAGATACATAAACATTCTCTTGTGAAAGAATCCAGTTCTAACCCAGGGTGTATTCTCTATTTCAATACATCTCTATATTGTGTTATCAATCCACTTTATTGTTTATGTGTCAAACCTAAGGGAGCCTATGAACTCCACAAGACTATCACATTCCCAAGCTGGGGATTTGAAAATGTTCAAATATCACCTTCATTCTCAACTATTATGTAACATGACTATTTTACAATAACATCACATATCAATGCTTATTAAAAGTGGGAGGAACTACTTCTTGGTAGAGTGAATACTTTTGAATTTAAATATTTTACAGCATTTTTTAATATCCAACTTTTACTTATAGATTATGTTAGAAAAATATGGAAATAATATTAAAAGTATTACACAATTTATATTTCAATAGTTGAATTATATGTTTGATTTATTTTTTCAACTCTTTTCCAAGTTCATAAAATTCATGGAATGGTCATTACATTGTTTTCATCTTGGGATTCGTTTCATTTTGATGCAAAATTGTATTCGTGGAGAACGTCTTTTTTATGCAAAAATTTCTTTGTTTTGATACTTATCCTGTATGAATCAGATGTCTTGTCACCTCCTACCTCCTTATGCATTAGGCACATTAAAAATAACACGTTATGTGCATTATTTGGTTTCAAGCCACTTTCGAAATGACATATATATCAAATCCTAAAGTAAATTTAGAGCAAAAAGTGCAAATCATGGCAAAGTCAAGATGTATAACATATTTGAAAAAAAAAAAAAAACATTTCGATGAGAAAATTGTGGCTACAGAAAATGTGATATGGCAAAATAGGTAACATATGTTTTAAAATCGTATGGTTATACAAAATGGAGTATTATCCTCCAGCTCCGTGCCCTAAAAATATTTCAATAATCTTTCATCTTTACTGTTTTACCTCACAAAAGGAATAGAAGAGTGTAGTCAAAGAAGTACCTATGTTACATCAAATCAGTTTTTAGAAAAGACGGTTGAAAGTTGGTTGAATTGTGTAAAAAACCATTCTGTCATATATCGTTCTGAAACTTTCAGTGTATAGTTGTATTTACAAATTTACAAATTAGTGAACAAGTTCAGCTCATATACATTAATGATTTTCTGTAATCGAAAATCAATAAATTGCACATAGGTAGTTCTTGCTCTAAAATGAGGTCCAAAATGTGCCATAATACTTTGATTCGCTTAATGTATATATTTTTGGAATGTACAGTTCATGACAAATAATTTGACATGTCCTTCACTCAAATTGGACCATCTTGAAAATTTGACCCCATGTGACCTCTGATTGATTTTTGGCTTATATCTCCTGAAACATTCATGCTACATAGGTACATCTTTGACTACACTCTTCAATTAACACCCAAGCCTCAAAGACTCCTAAGTGAGATAATGAAATCTATATCTAGACCAAACCTCTTTATTAGAATTCACTCAATGCATCAATATTACCCATCATTTATCTCCATAGACATTCATCCTTTTATACTCTCTAAATCTCTTCAAAATGTGTAGTTCCATAAAGATCTTTGTCTATCTGATGTGTCATACAGGGCGTCTCAATAAAAGTGTAACACTCGGAAATTGCTTGTTTTAGGCATGAAATCGAGTCGTAATTTATACAAATTTGATGTCAAATTCAAGATAAAGGACCTAACTTTCCAGTACAATTTACCCCATCATAGCTTTTGTCAATCTGGAGATATACGCAATTGTTTGCAGGTAAGCGAAATCCACTCTGTGCCACTTAATAAAGCAATAGAAACACGTTTCTGAATAACAATTTCAAACAATAGCAATGAAACATGTGTAAAATGTGTGAAAACTGTTATGTAATAATTGATTTGCACCCATCAATAAGCACTGGTGTTAGTGCATTGTTCTTATGATATCAATTATGTAACTATCCTATCATGCAGAAAGTGCATTCATCATGATCTTTAGCAATCTTGTCAGATGGATGTTGGTGCCTGGAAAAGAAACATGGCAGCAGGAAATGGGCAACAGTTGCAGTTTCCTCTCGATGAGAGAGTGTTCATGGTGTTGCAGTATCATGAAACACAAAACGTGCAGAAGTCATCAGACAATTCCAGTTGCAGTTTCCGGGTAGGAAATTACCTGTTCGTCAAACGGTGACAAGGAACTACCAGAAGTATGTTAACTATGCCACCAGTCACAACTTGAACTCTGGTAATTCGGGAAGACCAAAAACTGCAAGAACACAGCTGAATATTGACAGAGTATGACGTGCTCTCCAAGCATATCGCACCATCTCCGCCAGACACAACCCTCTAGCCAACATCCACAGATCATTATTCAACAGAATCACCCGCTTAGATTTGCAGTGGCTTTACGGATGCTGGTATTTTACACAATGCTATTGTTTGAAAATGTTATTCAGAAACGCGTTTTTTCTATCGCTATATTGAAAAGTGGCACAGAGTGGATTTAGCTTACCTGCAAACAATTGCGTATATCTCCAGATTGACAAAAGCTATCGTGATGGGGTAAATTGTACTGGAAAGATAGGTCCTTTATCTTGAATTTGACATCAAATTTGTATAAATTACGACACGTTTCATGCCTAAAACAAGCAATTTCTTAGTGTTACACTTTTATTGAGACGCCCTGTAGAATAATGTACCATTTAAGTAAGTATCTTCATGAGTTGATTCACTAAATTTTAATAGAAATAATAGAGACTTATGAAATAGATTAAAAGATATTAAATAAACATTAAGTTTAATTTATTACAAATTATTGTCTTCAATGCAGTAGATTACATCTAACTACAATAGAAACTGCTGAATTATATTGAATTTGTTTCTGGTGGAAATTTATGAAATATTGAAGAAACTGACAAGTCATCAATATGAAAAAAAAACCTCTTAAAGGTCAGTAGCATTCAGTAAGATTCAAAAGTCAAGGACTCCTTGATATAAGTAATTTTATTACGATGTGATGTTTCTATAAAATTAAAAACATACCGTATCCACTCGTCCAATTCAACTACTCATTTTCTGAATTTAGATCACGTTACAGTTGAGCGCTTTCATACTAGCTTGCCAAAAATTGTTCTAATAATTTTAATGAAGTGTTGGTCATAGAGTATGACTATTTGTCAAACCATTGGAAACGGGGATTTTGGTAATTTTAAGGAGAATGTCAGATGGAAAATAGTTGAATTAGACGAGTGAATAGGGTATTGCATCAGAGGATAATAGCAATATCTTGTTGGTCATGTGTGTCGAATATGTTATGAAAGAGTACTATGCATCTCTCTGACCCCTTTGTTTTTTTTGGGGGGATGTACTTGTGACTCTTTGGCCTAAAATAAATCTCTTCATATCTACGTCATCCATCACAAGTAGCAACTGATGTGGTCAGAAATGCAGACACATATTATGCATGGAATCAAATATCCAAGCTACATACGCTTCATACGCTTCACATGGCTCAGATGAGCTTCTTTTGTTAAGATAATCTGGAGGTACAAAATGCTATGCACAACGAAAATATGGATTGCGAGCGGACTTGTGCATAACAATTTTGTGCTATAACTACCTGGTAAGAAACACTAGAAATAGCAAGAGGAACTTCAATAAGCAGTTTCTATTGAAAATTAACACCACACTGAACATACAGAAGCCCTCCATAGGTTCCTGAGTGAAACCAGACACTCCAATATATCCTAATGCCTTGTCAATAATACACTTGTGCAATTATGATTTCTGCTTTTCCTGTACATTGACACCACTTGAAATAAATTCAAACTACTTAAAAAGAAATCAGTGTTTGGCATTGCACCACAAATATATCACAATGGGATAAAAAGAGAAATATAACATGGCATAAGAATAGTTTGAGTGATATTTTCTGGTAATATACATTATACAGTATCAGATGTGTTTCATTGTTCTTCTCTGAAAAATTAGAAATACAAGCAATCTAAAATACATACATTTTATTAAATGTTTCATGAAGTTCGAGTAAAATAGATTTTTAAAACTTGCAGCTTCTGATCACTAATGTGGCATGATCAGAATGAATTAGCCAGAATTAGCCAGATGTAGGAGATGTTGATTTTGAGTAACAAGAAATCGGGGGGGGGGGGTATTCAAATTTGGTTTTGGTAGGGTGTTCTGCTGGGAAATGTGAAATGTGAAGTACCACCCATGTATATACCAATTTTCAAGAAAATGGGACCCATCCATATACCAAATGCCCATATTTTGAGTCAAATTTAAACCAAAACTGAAATTTTCTGCACAAATTTAGACTAAATTTATTTAAAATTGAGAAAAAAATCAAAAATTTGTGCCATTTTGTGCAAATTTCAGAAGACTTTGAAAAACAGACCCATCAAAACACCACATTTTGCAAAGAAAAAGGACCCATTAGCATTACCAAACAGCCTGATTTTGCTACCCAAGTTTGCGGCACATCCCCATAATCACTTCTGTACTAAGTACCCCTCCTGGGCAAAAAAATGTAAGGTTCAAACCTCCTTTAAAACATTTGGTTCATTGGTAAACAGTTAGTCAGAAAAGCAAATTCATGAAATAGTTTGATGACAGGTTTCCATGGTGTGTATGTAATAAAGGCAGACAACACTTGTCATAGTTATATGTGATGGCTCACCCCGAAAGGGGGGACTTTGAATATGATATCAATTTTGACTTTTATCATTTCATCTGTTAAAGCATTTTTTAAGCTTTAAAATGACACCTTACTTGTTGGAATTGATCAAGGCAATCACATTTTACAATAGAAAGTCTGCAGGAAATTCATATTATTTTCTTTATTTTTTGCCGCCTATTTTCATCAGTTTCTTGAAAAGTGTTCTGTGTCGCAAAGTCCACCTTTTCAGGGTTAGTCATCACATATGTGTAATCTGACAGAATGAAGACAATCATTTTAAATAGAGGTCGTGATCCATGGAAGATGATATCAGCAGAGATGCAGACTGCTGATATATTTAGATCTATTACTTGTCTATTTCCCAGACAATGATAAATCATGATTGACCAAATTTGATAGAAATTATTAGGACCTCTAGAAATAAATTAAGAAATGAATAAATAATAAGCTTAACTTTTTCCTGCCGTAGGTCTTGGGACGCCCTAAATTACTGTCAGCTCAGGCATGGGACGTCCCCCAGACGTCCTACATAACACTAAAGTATAACTAAACTCACTGCCTCTTACCTTCAAAAACACAATTCCAGGCAATTGTACAGTTCATACAAAAACAGATACTACTGATAAATTTATAAATATCTAGAAAATAAAGGTGAAATTCTTCCCACTTCTGCTGAAAAGCTAAAATGCCTGGGGTGGAAAAAGTGGTCAGACTGGAAAGGGTTAAATTAAAACAAATTTTTGTCATCCATTCCACAGATTGCTCCTCACTATAAAACGAAGTGCTGAATTATATAAAAGTTCTCTATGATGGAACTTTATAAAGTATTGAAGAAACAGACAAAGTCATTATTTTGTTAAAAATTCAAAAGGTCAGCAGCATTCAGCAAGATTCCTAAGTCAAAGACTCCTTGCTATCGGCCATTCCATTATGATTTGATGATTCTATGGTGTTCTGAGTAGTAAAATTGCAAACATAATTCTAAGCAACAAAGATGCTTAGAGAAGCACAAAGATGTTTAGAGAGATAGAAATATCTTGTCAGTCACATATGAAATACCTGTGTTAAACTTGCTACATATCTAACTCAGTGCAAGTCGTAATTGGTGTGGTTAAATATGTGGATAAATTATGCATTAGGAAAAATATGTTTGTTGTCAAGTCAAAATTACGCACTTTAAATGTCTTAGCTAAGCCTGTTTTATAAAAACAATCTGTAGCTACAATAACTCAGGGCTGTATACAACAAAAAGATTGCTGTGCACCAGGGGTGTGAGAGTCATGCGATAAAAAGAGCTGAAAAAAGCTGAAAATCGTGACAAAATGACAAAAACAGGCTGAAAAAGAAAGAAAAAGCTCAAATTAGGACTCTTGTGAAGGCATCAGGGAAGCTGAAATCAGCGTAAAAGCTGAAATCTCACACCCCTGGTGCACAGAGGTTGTGAGTACTGGTTGTCCTGTTAAAACTTCGTTAGTAGAAATACTCAAAAGAGCAGGAAGAACTTCAATAGAGCGGTTCCTATTGAAAGTCAACACCACACTAAGTACAGAACCCCCTCCACAGGTTCCCGAATGAAACCAGACACTCCAATACCTACTAATGCCTTGTCAATAATACACTTGTGCAATTATGATTTCTGCTTTTCCTGTACATTGACACCACTTGAAATAAATTCAAACTACTTAGAAAGTAATCAGTGTTTGGCATTGCATCACAGGTATATATCGTAATGTGCCATGAGGAGAATAGTTACATGGTAAAAAACAGTTCGAGAGATATTTTCTGGTAAATATATCGCATCAGGTTATCTTGTTTTTTTCTTTTATTACCAAGTGGGAAAACAATCCATTTAAATTATATTATTTTAAAAGTGCTTTGTGTAAGACTTGTTCAAAATATTTGGGACAAAAACAAAGATTTTGGTCATTATCTTAAAACTTGAAGCTTTCAGTTACAAACATATTGCTCTGCCATGACAAGTCATTATCAACATTTTATTAGCTATGAAAGACACAATGCATTGTATATACACTTAAGGTTCCTAACTCCCTTAAAACATTATGGTGCAAATAGATTTGCAAGCAGATTCATGAAATGTTTTAATGACTGGTTTCCATGGTGTTTATATAACAAAGGAAGACAACACTTGTCATATACACCCTAGGATTGCTTTATTTGACGGAATACAGACAATATTTTTAAATAGAGGTTTTGCACCACAAATATATCACAATGAGATAAAAAGAGAATAATAACATGGCATAAGAATAGTTTGAGTGATATTTTCTGGTAATATACAGTATGCAAACAAATTCATAAAATAGTTTGATGGCAGGTTTCCATGGTGTGTATGTAACGTAACAAAGGCAGACAACACTTGTCATAGTTATATGTGTAAACTGACAGAATGAAGACAATCATTCTAAATAGAGGTCGTGATCTACGGAAGATGATATCAGCAGAGATACAGACTGCTGATATATTTAGACTGATTACTTGTCTATTTCCCAGACAATGATAAATCATGATTGACTAAATTTGATAGAAATTATTGGGACCTCTAGAAATAAATTAATAAATAAATATTATAAGCTTAAATTAAAACAAATTATTTTCATCCAAACAATGTCATCCATTTAAAATATTACTCCTCACTATAAAATAACCTGCTGAATTATACATAAGTTCTTTATGATGGAACTTTATAAAGTATTTAAGAAACAGACAAAGTCATTATTTTGTTAAAAATTCAAAAGGTCAGCAGCATTCAGTAAGATTCTGAAGTCAAAGACTCCTTGCTATCAGCCATTCCATTATGATTTGATGATTCTATGGTGTTCAAAGTAGTAAAATTGCAAACATAATTCTAAGCATCAAAGATGCTTAGAAAAATAGAAATTATATCTTGTTGGTCACATGTGAAATACCTGTGTTAAACTTGCTATTAAAGTGGAATATGTTGTATGTGTGTGGTTTTTATTGGGGTCCTTGTGACACTAAAAAAATCTACATATCTAACTCAGCGTAATTGGTATGGTGAAATATGTGGATAAATACTGCATTAGGAAAAATCTGTTTGTTGTCAAGTCAAAATTACACACTTTAAAATTTCTTAGTTAAGCCTGTTTCTTAAAAACAATCTATAGCTATAATAACTTAGGCTGTATACAACAAAAAGATTGCTGTGCACAGAGTTGTAAGCACTGGTCAAGCCTGTAGCCAGGGGGGCGTCGCACCCCACCCAAATTTGACAATGTACAAAAAGGTCTACAAAAAAACCCTCAAAAGTCCACCAAAAGAATACTCAAAGCACCAAAACACGTTAATGTAGGTTGTTTTTTATTAAAATTCTACACAAAATGCTTGGAAAACTGGTAAAAACCTTTTTTTTTTTTTTTTTTTTTTGCTTGTTACTTTGTCAAAACCACCAAAATTGGTTTAGGGTCGACCAAAACAAAAAAAAATCCCTCAAAAGGTCCACTTGTTAAAAATCCACACCCTTGAAAAAATTCTGGCTACGGGCCTGGTACTGGTTGTCCTGTTAAAACTATGTTGGTAGAAATACTAGAAAGAGCAGGAAGAACTTCAATAGAGTGGTTCCTATTAAAAGTCAACACCACACTAAGTACAGAACCCCCTCCATAGGTTCCCGAGTGAAACCAAACACTCCAATACTTCCTAATGCCTTGTCAATAATACACTTGTGCAATTATGATTTCTGCTTTTTCTGTACATTGACACCACTTGAAATAAATTCTAACTACTTAGAAAGTAATCAGTGTTTGGCATTATATCATAGGTATATATCGTAATGTGCTATGAGGAAAATTGTAACATGGTATAAAACAGTTCAAGAGATATTTTCTGGTAAATATATTGCATCAGGTTATCTTGTTTTTTTCTTTTATTACCAAGTGGGAAAACAATCCATTTAAATTATATTATTTTAAAAGTGCTTTGTGTAAGACTTGTTCAAAATATTTGGACAAAAACAAGGTTTTTGGTCATTATCTTAAAACTTGAAGCTTTCAGTTACAAACATATTGCTCTACCATGACAAGTTATATCAACATTTTATTAGCTATGAAAGACACAATGCATTGTATATACACTTGTCATATACACCCTAGTAATGCTTTATTTGACGGAATACAGACAATAATTTTAAATATAGGTTTTGATCTGTGTAAGAAGATATCAGCAGAGATGAAATCTCTGGATGCATTTAGACCAATAACAATAACTTGTCGATTTCCTAGACAATCATATTCTGCATGACAATCAAAGAAATTGGCTAACATTTCAGAAGACTTTAGAATAGGAGAAAGTGTTGATTTCATCATCTGAAATAGTTTTTATAGGAGCTGTGGATTTTTATATAGTTAAAGTTAGGTCTCAGACTTTTATGCTGTTGTTTTTGTTCAAATATGTGACCCGTCATATCAAAAGGTACCTTAAGGGTCCCAAAATGAAACTTGATTCTTTGGTCTCATCTGAAAGATTATAAAATAAGCTATAAAATGACACCTTGCTTTTGGTTATTGGATCTTCGATTGCAAAGTTACATACAAATTGGTAAAAGGCAACAGGCTGATTTAGAAAACTATATATTTGAGAAAATTTAGTTTAAAGTTTCTGTACTGGTAAACTTGAATAGAGAAGGGCTCCTTGGTTTTTAAAACAGTTGTCTTTTGTTTTGCCTGTTCAAAACTGACTTATATGATAGAATACACTTCAAAAGTAACGTTCCTGATGAAATTAGAAATTCGACCTTGGACATGATTTTTGACTTAGCTCAGCTTCATTGGCCCGTATCTCGTAATTTACTATGCTAACCTTAAGGTACCTTTAGATATGACGGGCCAAATACTATGTTGACATAACCATTTTCCAAATACTTTCACAGATTTTAATAGTAAGAAACATCGCAATTAGCCAAAATATGCAAACACGCTTAACGGGAATGCAAAAACTCTAAACACCACATACCTTCTCATCACATGTTATGGCTATTATACAAGGCAATGTGACAAACTAGATTGTCAAGAGTGGGGTCTTTTGAACATAAAATGAACCGAACCTTAAAGGGGCATTGGACAAAATTTTGAAATTTTGTTTCTGGATGATTTACACTTCTTATGTTAGAAAATAACAGTCTACTACCTCATATCGGGAAAATGTTGATCAAAACCTTCAAAAAAGTCAAAAATTTGAATTTTACTTTTATTTGTTGATTTTGGGTATGAGGCTATTCTCTAAACGTATTTATTGATGCTATACAATGAGATAGAGCCAAAGATTTGTTTTTAAAGCATTCCTTTCACGTCATAGATTGCAAAAAAATTAAAAGAAATTTCAAATTTTCATTATATCTCCTGAAAAGGCCAATTCTAGAAATTCAATTATAGAGGGCAGTATTTATCGTTGTCGACAACGATAATTAAAAATAAGAAAATTTCTTAATATTTTGATATATAGGGTTTGAATTTGACAATGAAACATTGCATGCTGTCATTATTACTATTAATACTTCAAATGATGCAAAAATCTCAAAATGTTTGGGGAAAAGTTTGGGGATGATGCTGAACTTGTCCAATGCCCCTTTAAACAAATGACAAGTGACAATGACAAAGGTAGGCAACTAATTGATTGTCAGGTTTACCTAGCACTTGAACATCGGATACTGCCAACTGGTATTAACTCTTTAAAAGGAGCATGGTCCAATTGCTTCAACTTTTTTTCAAACTTTTGAGATTTTGGTACCAAAATGTGGCTCTATTTTTTCTCATAACCTATGTTGAATTTCAAAGCTTAATTATGTTCTGTTTTGGAGATATGAAAATGTGTGAAATTTAATGTAACCATAATTAATTTTTCACAGTAATATATGCAGCTCTGAAATACAAAATTGATCATAAAATTAAAACAGTTTGACTGATTAAGTTGAAATTTGAAACTTAGACCTCTTTAGTGGTCATCTTTCATATGACATTTAAAACTTAATTTTGAAAAATCGGACCAAGCTTCTTTAAGTCTTGATTGAATGGTGGTTTTTTTTTCATACTCCCAATAAGACTCACCTTTCAATAATAAAAGGAAAGGAACTAGACAATGAGCTTACATCAAACATGAGCCAGACAATAAAGCATTTTATCTGACATGAGATCACCACCAAACCTGTTGGATTTCAGACAATTGACCTCTATCGCCTCCTAAATCATTCATGCGATTGACTTATCTGATTTAATACGTGATCAAATCTGTCTGGACATAAAGACCAAGCAAAAAATATGAAGGAGAATGTTGTCATGACTTTAATCATTCAGTTTAGTTGTGTATTTGAAAGGAAACAGTTGTTAGAGATTCATCGAATTGTAATGAAATAAAATAACATTCTTTTAGAAATGAAGATGAAATTTTCACAGCAAGCAATGAAGCAGACATTACCTAACTTGTTTTGAAGATACACTAGCTTAAGATGTATGTGGTCATAAGGAATAATAAAGTGAATGTTGAATATCTGACCAAGCAAGTTGTTCCATGTGTCTTGTCACAATTATGGTCTCAGTATGAGTTTCCTTCATGATCTAACAAAACTATTTCACTCATGATCTAACTAAATTGTTTCACATGCAAAATTTCAATAAATAAAAACTTTAAGTTATGTGGCAAAAGATGATGTCAAAAGTAATTATTATTATTCATTTGTCATTTTTAGAGTTGTCTGTGTACAGTCTATGTTCAGATGTACTGGGTTTAATTCAACATATCAAACATTCCAGCAGATATTTTCACTCATTTTCTAAAATGTTTGAAAAAGTACATTGGCTTGTGTTTTCTATTAACAAAGTCACTCCAAGACTAGTTAATGTTATCAATGATAGTTTCTGATTAACACATGTGGGAAGAGAATGATCTAACAAAAACAACCTACTGCCTGGAGAATATTTCCAAAAGCATCTGATCATACATTGTACTCCAGACTACAATTTTGTACATTTCTAAACAAAACTTCCTGTTGCAAAATAGTATCAGTTGTATGTTTTTTTTATTTCTGTAACCCATCATACATGACCCTTATTTTAACTTTTGTAAATTGCAACACCCCTTAGGTAATATACTGCCTTAGGAATGTCACAATTATGCCACATGTGTTATCATAAACCATGGCATACTGTGATTGAAAACAATAACTACAAGGAAATGATGTGACACTAAAAAATTCTACATATTTTTGAGTACCTTACGGGTTGAAAATGTTACTACAAAAGACAAGTATGAGGAATGATCCCTATTGGGTTATATATGCATTGTGCCCTTCTTAACAGGGTGCTTTAAGCATTTTCAACAAAAATGTTCTTAAGCTCTCTGTGTATGTTATGACAGATTGCACTCATGCAAAATCTTAATCTAAAGTGACGTGAAATAGAAAGAAATATAGACATCGAATCGATATTCTGCAGCTATATATGAATATTTATCCCATTACTAGAAACATGCATCTTGAAAGTGTTTGGTAGGATTTACTTTGTAGTTTAAACACTTGAAGATAAATATTTAATCAAATATATGATGGTATGAAGACATCAAAAGATGTGACAGAATCAATGAGGTTGAATAGAAAACACTGTAAGTAAAAACATGCGTCATCATGAATATTCAGATTAGGTTTGGAATATCTCATTAAAACAATTTGGTAAATAGAGTGACACTGCTTTAAAAAATCAACTCATTTACCAATTATTATAGATTTAAGGGGAATGGCCATTATCAAACATAGTTTCAAAAAACATATTCATTTATTATAATGTTTGAACAAAAGGAAATGTGGAATGATCAATTGTCAAAAATAGGAAGAAAAGGCATTGAAAAACAAATGGTTATTCTTAAAAATGCATTTTTTGCAGTGAAGAATTTGCTTAGGTGATGTTTACAATATAAATGCCTAGGGTATACGGTCAGATTAATTTTTGCTCTACTTGTTATCAAATTGTTGTAGCCACATCAAAACACAACAACATTAATATATTTTTTAATTATCACTGTTATTATTACCAAGTCTGGTATGGGTGTATTGAGAAGTCCCATTCATGTACATGAGCCAAGTGAATACGATGTCATGCTCTGCAGCACATCTAAAAGAGTACTCAACAACGGAAATTACTTAAAAGAGCATATCCTCATTTGCATTGACGGGACTTCTCAATACAACCATTACCCAAAGTATGTAGCTTTTAATTATGCCGAAGAGTATCAGTTACAATTCCAAATGTGCCAAATCCATAAAAACCCTCCTTATCCACTAAAGAATTGAAACCTGCCTCTAAAGAAAAAGGTCTTGCCTTACATATAGCCATTCAATGAATCTCAAAGTACTAAGGAACTAAGGCACAGTCTTGCCTTACATGCGACCATTCAACAAATCAAAGTACTCATTTCCGTTTGACTCTAAAGGCACTCTGTCAAATCAAAATGGCTTTAGTATTGTTGCACATTGAATTAAATTACAGGTGATTTGTTATAATGTGCTTTTACAAATGTTCAAAAGGTCTCTCTCAACAACACAGTTTAATGTGAAATCAGAAAAGCTATAGAAATAGGAACAAATGTATTTATTGTTAACTATATCACTAAACAGAGAAAGGATAATGTTTTATTTTGAATCCCCCAAAAAAATCCCTATAATATGTATATAGTTGGGTCTGGTCCGAAAGGAATGAAATCAGGGGGGGGGGGGGGGGGGGGTAGAGTGGAGTTAACAAAATGTATTTGAAAAATATAATAATAAAAAGAAAAAACTATGAAGGCCTAATAATATGCACAAACAAAATATTATATTTTGTTTGTGCATATATTAGATATATAAGATAAGATTTTATTTCTTTTCATTATTTTATTTTTCTAGATATTAGGCTTATGGTTTCCTTCCCACAGTAAGTTGGCTTACTTTGTTTTCTTTATATATATAATTGTACTTTAAGTAACCTTCTGTATCAAATTTGATCCTTCATGTGTTTTGTAACTTGTCCGTTGGATCTCCTTAATATTTTACATTTTGAAAGGTATTTGAATAAACAGCTAGGTTTTTCACTTGAAAGGAACACATCATCAAATTAAATAATGGTTGTATACTTCATACAAGGCAATTTGATTAGTTGCCATCATAAATCGCCTCAAAATCACTTATGACAAGGTAAGACAACGGAGGAAATATCTTTTTTTCTAAACAAAAAATAATTCACATAAGATAGAAAGCCATTATTATCTTTGTAAATCACAATTTTCCTTAGCTTTCAATACATATTGCCTGCTCTTTTTGTCATCTGAATGATGATCCTCCATGACAACCAGCATATGATGTAAATAAGGTGTGTTTGGTGAAACAACAACCTCAAGTCATTTCACTACTTGAGAGGAACACACCTAAGATGGCAAAGAGAGAAGTTGTTAAATGTATTCACCAATTTTATAAGCTGAAGATCATAAATTGGCTGAGAACTTAACTTTGTTAGATTGTTAGATGCAATATAGATTAACTGGCCTACAAAATGTAAAATAGCATGATATGAATTCATTTTACATAATTTTGCTGAGATTTCAGGAGTAAGTGTTGTGACCTTGTGATTTAATTATAAATCCTGAATATTTCTCGAAAATGTAATTTTAAAATTTTGTGAACAACCACTGGAACTTACCCTTAATTTGATAGCCTATTTCTGAAAATTGACTGAGAAACATTGAAATTATGAACCATCGAGGTCATTTCGAAAAAGTTGCTAATTAAATTTTTTTTCACTGTACAAACCAGTAACACAAGAATAAGGATCAATATGAGGTAAGTGAGTTAGTCACTGAAGCACATGGTTTTTCAAAAGCATGTGTCATTGGTGTCTAAGCATCATCTATCAAGATATTGATTTTTTCATTAATTTTTCGACATAAAATGAGAGAAACGATATAGGTAGGCATTACTAGCATTAAGATATGGTGCAAGTACCAGACCACATGTTAGAGGACGAATAACTGTGTAATGCCTACCAATTGAATCTGAAGATTTTGTTTCTCATCATTAAGATAAGATGAAAAAAATAATATTTTGATGGATGATGCTTAGAACCCAAAGTTGCATATTTTTGAAAAAATGTGCGCTTCAGTGACCAAACTCACCTCGTGTTGATCCTTAGACTTGCGTTACTGGTATCCTTTGACTTGCGTTACTGATTTGTGCAGTGCAAAAATGAAATTATAAGCAACTTCTTTGAAATGACCTTGAGGGTTTCAAAAGTTCATAATGTTGGTGTTTCTTAGTCAATTGTCAGAAATAGGGTGTCAAATGAAAGCTGAAATTCCAGCGCTTGTTAACAAAATCTTTAAATTATATTTGAGAGTTTCGTTTTGGTGCACGAGCCATTTTTTGAGGTGAGGCGATACTTTTTCGGGAAACCAAACAAAAGGAAATACTAACTGAATGCACGTATAAGCATCATCGATGTCAGAAATATAATATACTTTCTCCCTTTGCAACACAAACATTCAGTAAATTATCAGGGGTGTGAGAGGCCAGTTGACAAAAACGAGGAAAAGCGTCGTAATGTCAGGAAAAAGGTCAAAAACAGGCTGAAAATGAATAAAAAAGCTGAAATTTTAACACAAGAAAATTTTCAAAAACGAGGAAATCAGCTGAAAAGAGGAACTCTCACACCCCTGAGTAATGCATCAAGTCTAGAAATACACTAACATTTATAAATAATTCATTTAGATTTATGTGCCACATAAAACACAGCTAGAATGAAAAAAAAACCAGTTGAATAAAAATACACAAAGAAGATCTCAACACCTGGCATTAGGCAAGTCTTTGCTGAATTAGAAAAACAAGTGGAACACCATAGAAAGCAACTTGAAATATCCGGTAGCAAATACCATTTGTGATATATTCTGCAGGAAATTCTTATATCAAAACTTGTTTGGCCAGATCATATGCATCACAAATAATTAACATGATTATATGTGAGTAAATTCCTTCTATTATATATATATACTTGACTGAGTAAATAGGGTAGAAAATGGATGAATATTAATTGGTGACTATGGGTCAGTTTATAGTTCTTTTTGAGCTACGTAATTATATGCAGCAAGTCTTTGTTTTTGCCTGAATTCCAATGGCTCATTTCAGTGGAAACTGAACCTTTTTTGATTTCAAGCACCACATAAACATGTTTTTCAGTCATACATTTGTTACTTGGTACTTGAGAAGTATTTTCCAATCAGAAATTGTAAAGTTTGTCTATCCGTGCATGAATGAGCACATGTTTTGTTTCAAAAATGTCACAAATGTTACCAAAAAGTTACACCAAAAAGTCACAAACGTTACCAAACGTTACAACACAAAACAATGCATTAAAATAATTCCTGGCGATATAATTTTCTGTAATTTTTATGAAATATTTGTAAATATGTTTCCCATAATCGGTGTAAGGCGCAATAAAAAAATCGTGACACTTCAGAGAAATTGTACTTTGAAGTCAATAGGAGCAAAAAACCAATTTCCGTGCGCGGTCACAGACGTTACCGAACGTTACATGGACTTTACTCAGGATTTTGGCAATTAATTTGATTTTCAAACATCTACATGTCTTGACCCTACCAGTGAGCACCATTATCAACAACAAACTCGTTGATATAATGTTTTTGCTAGGTTCTGTGGCCATTTAAAAGTGAAATTGTTCAATTTTTCGGTCACAAACGTTACTTTGGAATGAGCCCAATGCATCTTCTAATTACTAACAGATACATTGGAATTATATTTCACATTACACGATAAGAAAGACTTGTTGTGCAAAAATTAGGTAGCTCATATATATGAGAACTAAAAAATGACCCTATGTGATTGATAATTGGCTAACTAATTGATGGTAAAGTATTTGTTGGCTTTTGATGGTTTGTACATAATCACTAAATTGACAAAGGCCCTAAAACTTTTAGATAGTTGGTTTTAAAGGGACTAGCCTAGATTCCACCTAGAATTAAAAACTTATGGAAATACTCTAAATATAGCAAAAAAGTATAGTAAAATCCAAAAAACCTGCAAAAAATATACACACAAATGGCTGAAATTGAGAGAGAACTAATTTGTTTGATGGTGGTGTGACTATCCTGTGTTTCCTATATCCTAAATTTGTACCCCAGATGTATTTACCAGATAAAAGATCAAACAAAGTTCCTAGATATTATTATTTATTACACTAAAAGAGAACTTCATCAAAAATAATTTGTTTGGCCATCACAGGTGTAGAAACAAGATTTTTTTCAAGTTTTAAACTAAAAACTCTGTTTTCCCACCACTTTTTTTCGCCGGCGAAAAAAATTAAAGTAGGTAAAGAATTGCAATTTTCTCGAATATTTCTCAAAATTATGGAAAACTACTTGTAGGTTATATTACTATAAACATGTTCTATCGATTAAAGTAAAAAAAATATGTAGGTAAAAAAAAAGTGGGACGAATCTAGGCCAGTTCCTTTAAGAATCTTGTAAAATAGTAATTAAATTGACATGGTACTCGAACTTTTTTTTATAAAAAATCCAAAAATCGAAAGTGTTCACTAAATCATACATTAATATACACACGCAACACATTTTTTTTTTCAAAGGACACATGTTGTGCAGAACAGAAATACCCTTTACCATCATGTTTCATATTAAATGAATAAAGACAAACTGTGCAACTCATAGTCAGCCAATATTTTACCTTCTAAACTGGTGATTCTTCACTGGAAAATCAATCTTTCCACATCCCGAGCGGTTAGAGCACAGGTCTCGTAATACAGAGATTGTGGGTTCAAGCTCCAGGCCGGGCGATTTTGTCTCCTTATTTCCTTGAGCAAGAAACTTTACTCTATTTGCTCCGTGGTCGGACAGTCACATAAAGATGTGGGTTCCCTGTACGAATAGACTCCTTCATGGGGTATGCATGTTACGCAAGTACTTGTATCATTGGTTGATTGATTGGTTGATTGAAACATGTGACAAAAATAATAAACATTTAAATTTGTTTCAGAGTGTCTGTCACAGTTTGTCCTGTGAGTGCAAGAAAGTCGTATCTACAATAGCAGCCTTTTGTCATAAATTTGGATTACACACTGTCTAATCTCCAATCCTGGGTCAGTGGTTCTTGAAATGGTTCTTCAGGTGACACCGTCACTTGAAGAACCATTTTAAGAACCACTGACATAAGACAAGGAATTTTTGAAGGATTTTTCACATTCTTGTGACAAAGTATTAAAAATAACTTAAGGCAGCCATTGCAGATACGACTTTCTTGCACTCACATGACAAGTTGTGATGACATCAAATATTTTAGGTATGCACTCTAGACATTTTTTTTCAAGTAAAAATTTGCAAAAGCACAACCAATCATGTCATGTTGGTCACAATCACATGTCTTGAACAGTTTTATGGTATATTGAACTATTTTAATAGAAAACTGCAAGAGATATACGCACAGCAACGCAATATCTCTGAATCACAAAAATGCGGTCATCTGCAGTTAGTCACGACAAAAGGACACTGAGTTACTCTAAAACTAGTTTTCAAATGAATAGGATCATTAAAGCAATACAATAAGATTTTGATTAAAAATAGTTTATAGTAAAAACAGCATAAAATGGATGAATGTGACTATCTAAAAACGTTTTCAAGTGTATTTTGTGAAAGAAAATGGTTTTACCACCAAAAATAGATAAAAAGCATATGAATACTTTCCTATACAGGGTGTCCTAGAAAAAAGGAAACTGAGATTTGAGCCCTCTGTGCTTTGACACGGTCGACTGATTTGGAAAACTGTTTGACTAGATTAATGCACCAGCAATACCAAATATTCCTACGTTGCTAACCTTGTTGAGTAATTACGATCAATTTAATGAATTGTGCATTTTATGCCTTTGTACCACTTTTTGGTAGCGTTAACTTCTTGCTCATGATGTGCTTGAGTTTAAGCCGTGTTGCAAGAAGGACTCATTTAAGACTCTTTTTGGATGACTGAATATCGAATTGTTCCTAGATATAGAATATTAAACTCGGAGAGTGCAACTGAACACAGGAACGTTTTTTAAAGGAAATTTCATGATTAATTTGCTTCCTATTTGAGCTATGGAAAATCCAATCCCAAAAATGAATTTCAAACCATTCATCAGCTTGATATCGTATTTTTGTTAGTGCATGCTTTATTTAAACCAGCTAATAGCATTGCAAGATGCAGTTCATCTTTTAAATGTTTTCTTTGTTACTTGTTGAATGAGAACAGATCTGAGCCTTCATGAAGTTACCGTTTATTATCGAAGATAGATTTCCTGTTGGGCTACCTTAACACATGGATGTACGAATTCAGGCCCGTCAAAATTTACGCTGTTTAATTTATTCTCAGCCTAGTTTTGAACGATTTTACTCCATTTTCAGGCCTTTCTGTCACTTCTTCAGGTTGTTAAAAGTTGTGTCACTTACATCCCTGCTTAACAGCAAAGTCTTCAAATTTCCACCAAATGGCACCAGGAGACATCAAGAAGTTAACTCTACCAAAAGTGGTACAAAGGCATAAAATGCACAATTCA
>JXSR01S000216.1:80793-92149 GCA_000969725.1 Ophiothrix spiculata
ACTATTATTATTAAAGGGGCATTGGACAAAATGTTAAATTTTATACACTTCATATGTTTTAGAAAATAACAGTCAATTAGGCCAAAGAAAACTAGAATATGCGGTTCTTGGGCCGCGCGGTTCTCGACACAGAGTGTCGATCACGATGCCTCCGCCTTCCACCTTTGTAATCGGACTAAGTTGAAAATTTGACCTTTCTTTTGACCTTTGACCCAAACCTTTGAAATTGGACAAAGTTGAAAATTTGACCTTTCTTTTGACCTTTGACCCCCAGTTTAAGGTCGGACGATGGGGTCACCATTGACACTTTTGATCGCTGGTCAAAGACAAAAATTTTGAGACCTTAACCTTTGAAATCAGACAAAGTTGAAAATTTGACCTTTCTTTTGACCTTTGACCCCAGGGAAAGGTCGGACGATGGGGTCATTATTGACACTTTTGATCGCTGATCCATGACGAACAATTTGACACCTTAACCTTTGAAATAGGACAAAGTTGAAAAATAAGCAACATTTTATGCATAAATTATGCAAATTAGATACTTTATAAGCATATTTTGCGCTCAAATTGCAGCTGACACAAGCGCAGCTCTATCCTCACCTACTCACCAAATTTCATGAATGTAGGGTGCACGGTTTGTAAAATATGCCATTTAAACCATTTTATGCATAATTTATGCAAATTAGGATGCATAAATTATGCAAATTAGATACTTAATTAGCATATTTTGCGTTCAAATTGCAGCTGGCACAAGCGCAGCTCTATCTTCACCTATCCACCAAATTTCATGAATGTAGGGTGCACGTTTTGTAAAATATGCCACTTAAACCATTGTATGCATAAATTATGCAAATTGGGTACTTAATTAGCATATTTTGCGCCGAAATTGTTGCTGGATCCAGTTCCGCTCCGGGTCTACCTAGTCACAGAATATCATTAACGTAGGGCATGTGGTTTCCGAGATATGCTCCGGATAATATAATGCTCCGTTTACGAGATATGGCCAGTTTTATATACTCACATTCCACAAGATTACATGTAAGAGCGCCATCTTAAAACGCATCGTATTCGTTATTTAAATGGCCGATCGGGCCGATTTTTGCATATGTGGTGCGCAAATCAAAATAAGGTGGGGTTAACATTTTGAAGGGGTGGGGTTAAGATTTACCCCATTTTGAATTTCAGCCTAAGTCCCTAAATCTAAAAAAATCGCATATTTTCTGCTTAAAAACCAACTAAATTTGCATATTTTGCGCCAAAACTTTCAGAGAAAATTACTAGCTACCCTTACCACCACTCCACTGACTTGCATCACTATACGCCTCACCAGTTCCGAGAAACGAGCCCGGACGGACAGACGGATTGACCTCAAAAAATTGCATATTTTCTGATATTTTCTGCTTAAAAAATGACTAAATTTGCTTATTTTGCGCCAAAACTTTCAGAGAAAATTACTAGCCACCCTTACCACCACTCCACCGACTTGCATCGCTATACGCCTCACCAGTTCCGAGAAACGAGCCCGGACGGACAGACAACCAGAAAACATAATGCCTCTGGCGGAGGCATAAAAAATAGTATGTCACAGCTTCCCGTATGCATAGCTTTCAAAAATCAAAATTTAGCGCATTTCTTTTTTTTTTTAGGTTTTTGAGAGATTTTCAGTTTTTTCCATCCTTTTTTCCCTACTACTGAAAATAAAAAATTACATAAACCGCGAAAAAAAAAATAGTGGCCGAAAAATGCAATAAACAAAGATTGGGGGGTATTTCCGCATCCGCTTAGCCCTTTTTTACTAAAAAAAACCCAAAAAACGCATAGCGCTTAGGGTTTTGACCTTAAGTAAGCTGAGACAGAGTTCCTTTTTTTTTTGCCTTACCAGATATCGGGAAAATGTTGATCAAAACCTTTTATTTTGTTTGTTGATCTTGGGTATGAGGCTATTCTAAATAAGAGACCGACATTTATTTGTAAAACATTGCTTTCACATTATATATTGCAGATAAATCAAAAGAAATTTGGAGTTTGCATTAGATCTCCTGACAAGGCTAATTTTAAAAATTCAACAATGGAGGGCAGTATTTATCGTTGTCGACACCGATAATTAAAAAATAAAAGAATATTTAAACATTTTTATATTTAGGGCTTGAATTTGACAATGAAACTTTGCATGCTGTCATTATTACCGCTAATACTTCAAATGATGCAAAAATCTCAAAATGTTTTGGGGAAAAGTTTAGGGATGATGCTGAACTTGTCCATATAAAATAAAGGACAAAAGACTGGAAGAATAAAGAGTATAGGCTACATACATTACTCAAAATATACTGGTCAGTGTACATCATGTCTACCAAATCCTACACTTCCTGATGGCAATCCCAAAAAACACAAAAGCAAACCAGTTAATGGACATAGTGGTTGTGATTTCTCTGAACTTATACGAACTTAAAACTGCTGTGAATCTCATCATCCTGCTGATAGATGCTGTCTAATATCCTGCACCAGTTTTTCTTTTATTATCATCTCTTTTTAATTTTAATTTATTTGGCATGAGATAATTCATAATAGGGTGTGGGTGTGTGTGGATTTATACTTATCAAAGAATACTTATTAGATGAATAGTGAGTAATAGGCCTACGTTGTGTACAATAGACCCTTGGGTTGTACCGAAACAAATTCAACATGATTTTATGAAGTGAGTCACTTAAAAAAGCAAAGCAAAACCAGTCAATAGGGAGAGCATCCTAGTTGTGATTTCTTTGAACTCAGACTGCTGTGAATCCCACCAAGACACTGATTGATGTTGTCTTATCTTGTTGACCCCAATTATTGAACCCACCTGGTTGTCATTCCTGATAACAAAAATACCTATGATGGACATTGGTCAAATGACTTGATGCTGATGTCAACATTTCTTATAAATCTTATTGTTAATCACTTTGTTCCTTATTAGCAGTCATTCTATTCAACATTTCATATGGAATTTCAAAATGTCGGTAGATGCAGCACATTCCTGATTCTATCAATAACTTTGTTTCAGTTTTGTTAAGTATGATATAAATATAATGGAAAATTTAATTGTGAATATTTGCAGTCATCCAGTATTAAAGGTGCAATTCATGATTTTGATGTGGCAAAAACCTGGCCTGTTTTCTTGCTAAATAATAAGAAGAGTACATCATAAATATATTCTGAAAATTTCACTTGATTTCGACCATTCGTTTCCAAGTTACAAGCTTTTCAGCATTTTGAAAATCTCCCATAGGCTACTGTGTTGTAATTACTGTCGGGGCCCCGACAATAATTAGAAAATGACACATTTTCTCACTTTGCTCAAAAATGCAAGCACGTATGAAAGAATGGTTTGGGGATCGTAACATATACCAGTTGATGATAAAAATCTTATAAGCTAAAAAACTCGGTTTTGATAGAGGTGACCTTGAGGGTGAAAAGTGGATCATGAATTGCCCCTTTAATTCGAATAAAGAAAATATAGTAAGTCTTGAACTGGACGAAGCAAATCCCCTCGTTTTATGTCACATATGACTAGACCACCGGTCCACAATCCTCTGCGCAGTCTGATGAAGATCCGGCGATCGGATTGCAACGTAACTAAAAACCGTGGTGATTCCAGTTCAAGATTTACTATATTTTCTATATATTTTTCTGTATAAGGCCAAAAAAGAAACAAGTCTGTTTCCCGTGAAAATTAGCATTGCTTTTTAACTGTCTTAAATCACGCGTAGCTTTTTGTGCCCTCATATTTGTATAAAAAACAGAAATATTAACAAAATTGACAAATCCCGATAGTGGGGCAAGAAATATTCCTGAAAAAAGTTTACTGCAATCATCTGACTACTCTGTGAAACAAACAAACTTCAATTCAGATCCCCTTTGACTTCTGAACTAGACTATAATTTTGCAAATACTCAATGCAAGAATTGAGAAAAAGTGACACATTAAGCAATCAGCTGACATAAACACAGTGCGCATTGCTTTTTCAAGAATATTGTAAAGAACAAAAATAAAAAACTACATTCTGCATTAAAATTTTCAGACCTGCTACAGGAAACAGACTTGTTTCTTTTTTTCCCGTTTTTTTTTTGATGTAATGGAAAAATCTCTGATATCATTGTACATATGAATTATATAAAATCTATGCATGTTAAAAGAGCATGTTCCAATTGTTTCAACTTTTTGTCTTGTGTTTTGAGATTTTGGTACCGAAATATTGCTCATATAGTTCTCATAACCCACGTGAAATTTTACAGTTGAATTATGTTCCATTTTGAAAATACATATGAAAGATATAAATATTTCTTTTAATAATTTTACACAGGAATGTGTAGGTGGCTCTGAAATACAAAATTGTCCATAAAATCAAAACAGTTCAACCGATTCAGTTTGAAATTAGACACCAGATTTTGTGGCCATCTTTCATATAACATTGAAACTAAATTTTGAAAAATCAGATCAAGTCCCTTTAAACTCAAAATAAAAAATGACAAACTAGATACTGCAAGTTAAACCTAGGTTTTTCAGATTTACCCATTTACATATTTTTTTTGGTAAGAAACATGATTTAATCCCAAGATTTAATGCAAAGAGAATATCTAAATATTATGGGCTCATAAAATTGACTTCTCATCTACCTTGCATCTACTGAAGACCTAAGGGCTGGTTGTAATGTGATTTTGCTATTCATAGATTTAATTATACTTGTAATGAGTCTTCTGAACTTCAGTGCTAATTGATTTTGTGAGATGTAACAGGGAAGATTCAAATTCTAATAAAACAAGAAGCTTGAGGCAAAATTGTGAAGGCAGTTGAAATGTTTCAAAATGCTTGATGGAAATTTATCCATGGTTTACAAATAGACGGTGCAAATGGGTGGTATTTTGAATTGTTAATCCAAAAAAGTACTTTATTTTTATAATTATGTGTTTAGTCCTTGTAAAAATTAAGTGCACCTCTGTGGAAGTGGAATTGATGAGTTATCATTTTGTTTGTTGTGTATGAATGATTTTTAGCATGAACACACTTTTTTTGAGTAAGAAAATAAAAGGTCAGATATTATATTCTTCATAAGGCTGCGATCACATAGAACTATACTATTCGGGTATACGTGCACAATTTCACTTTGGCACGCGTATAGATTCCATCAAATAATCAAACACGTGAATTTGATGCTACCGGGTCACATAAGTGAGCACTATTCAAAAAATCGAATAGCTCGCCGTGCCTGTATAAAATATAGCCATCGAATAGCGCATAGTGAATACCGTATACTTCTATGTGATCGCAGCCTTAGAGACAAAAAGTATTGGTGAGATTTTCAACCTCTGAATCTTTTAAAACAATTTTCTATATCAGTAGGACTGCAGTTACATCATGAATGCAATAATAATATTGGTGGCAACATATATATTCATAGTTACAAAAATATTTATTTTGGTTTTATTTTTCTCATCTAGTGACCTGTGTACTACATCTGTAGCTTTGGCAAAGGATATGGCTTGGAATTCTTTCAAAACTGTTTCAGAAATTCGGAAATGGTGTTTCAATCATATTTTGTATCATCTCCTGAAATGTTGCCATGTACCAGATAAAAGCAGTAAAGGCGACCACTTGGATGGCTTTATTTTTTGTAATATTTGTAATCACACACCCTCAAGTCAAGTTACAGTTTGTCCAGCAGAGGTTGTCACGGAGTAAATGGAGAAATTAAGATAAATACAAACAAACATCAGTAAGCGATATGTTTCCTGTTGATGGTTGTTAGAAAATATCTATTTATTTTTCATATGTAGCCTATACCAATTTTTTTTAATGACACTTTACAGCTGTTTAGAAGCGAGTATAAAATTATGAATTCAACAAAATAATTCAGCAAATTACGACCTTTGCATGTATTTTTACAAGTAGAGAAAATAAAGTCTGCTGACTTTATGGCTCAGTTACACAGAAAGTGACAGAAACTCACAATATGAAAACATACATGAAGATATCATAGACTACTAATGTTAAAATAATATTTTGATTTCAAAATATGCATATGCATATGGACAAGGCTGAAATCATACTTTTTGCAGGTTATCAATAACTTCAGTTCGGCGAAACTCACAATTCGGATACGTATCTGAATTTAGATACTCCGTATCAAAATTCTGATGCCCGTATCTGAATTTAGATTAAAAACAGGATACAGCTGAAATTAATATTCAGCTTCGCCGCGCACCATACCGGTATGTATAAAAGTCAATAACATTATCATCATTTGTCATCTAAATTCTAAGAAAGTTTTGGCCAAATTATTTTGCCTTTTGTGATAAGAGGCTATCAGGACATGTTTCGAAGCAGTCCTGCTGGAATTGCACAGATGGAAATGACATTTCCACAGATAGATTTTTCATAGATGGAAGAAAGATGTTCTACATGTACTTGCCATTTTGCGCTATCGATTTGTTTCCTGCGCCACGACAGATGTATCAGAATTCGGATACCCCTCCATATCCTAATTCTGATACGGGTATCACAATTTGGATACAAAATGCACGTGGGTATCCAAATTCAGATACGTATCCGAATTGTGAGTTCCGCCGAACTGACATTCCAATTCATTTTCAATGCATTTTTAAAAATAATAACATAGTTATGGTAATAAAGATATATGCACTGGTCACATTGCTTGATGCTGGTGTTGGTTGATGGGTCATTTTGCTCTTACTTATTCGACAGAGGTGAAAAATTCCTCATATTTTTGTAAAATATGATATTTGATTCAGCAAATATGGCTTCACCAATAGACTATAACATAAATGTGTAATAAATTGTCCGACATAAATAATAATCTTTTGTGAATGCTAGTTATTGGAACATATCAGACTACTGTAAAATGAAAAATTAAAGCAAGGGAAATCGAAATCAAAGTAAGTTTAGGGGTTACATTATATTATTAACTTTTTGGGTTGGCCCAGGTCAGGGTACAGAACACATAGAATGGCCAGGGTTCAAAGGGTTAAGACAGAAAACAATCAATTGGAACAAACTTTTGCTGTATAAAAATGCTGTGCTCATGCAGGCATATGTAACACAGTTTATATGTACTAGTGTTGAAATTTTTAGTGCTCATTTCAAGGCTGAAAGTTTTTTAAATGGAGCTTGTATATTATTAGTGGAAAATACATTGGTTTTCAGACTTAATTCTAATTTATTTTAACGGGCATCATATTATTTGGTCCGAAATATGTTAGTAAATATAAACAAATTTTATGTCTTTTCTATGTTGAAGTGTATAATTACCTGTTTGTTTTGTATACAAAAGCGTTACAAAAAGGTGCAAAATCACAACAACCTAAAAAAATCATCATATCAGTTGTATTTACTCATCAATTCCATCTCTAAACATCACATTTCACATTTCTAGACACTATTCAATTCTAAAACACCTAAAGTGAGAAAGAAATCTCCATGTAGCATTCTACAACATCTAAACTGCCTACAAAATGTTGCCGCAAGCCTCATGTTTTATTAGAATTTGAATCTTCCCTGTTTCATCTCACAAAATCAATTAGCACTGAAGTTCAGAAGATTCATTACAAGTATAATTAAACCTATGAATAAAAAAACCATGTTACAATTAGCTCCAAGGTCTTGATCAGTTAATAATTCTGTAAGCAAATGAGAAGTCAATTCTATGAGTTGACTCCACATCCATGCTATAGTTATTCTTCTAGCATTAACCCTAACCATACTGAGCACTCCATTTAAAAACTCCTCAGCAATCCGCAAGTCAAAAATGAGGGGTTAGTGACCATTGCTAACTCCAGTCTATGACGTATTTGGACTTAGGCGATTTTCCTAACTAGTGGATTGTGATTTTCTGATGTTTTGTACGGTTAGGGTTAAAGGCAAAAAGTATGTGATTTCAATTTTTTCCTTTCATGTTGCCAATGTTCTTAATAATCATATTTAAGATTCATTTTTATAAGATATCACATTGGGTAAAACATATATTCTATTTAAGGAGAGAAGGTGGAAAAAATTATGTATAACTTTTCTTTGGCATTAATAGTTGACACGTTTTGCTATATAAAAATAAAATATTTGCGAAAAGAAGATGTGGTTAAAGTCTGAGCCATATAAACACTCATTTAAACTCATTTTCAAAACATGAGACATGCAAAACTGGTTTGTTACATTTTTGATGGACACAAATTCCCATATTTGTCACTCAAACAAAACATTTGCTTGGAAAACATTATTTTGTACATTCTGCAATCCCTTGTTAATTCCCAAAGTCACCTCTAGAATGATTCAGAAGCTTAGCTAATAAAAAAAAATACATTGACTAGTGGTGTTCTTAATTTGAAAATGAATGATAAAAATCAACTTAAATTTTCAGCAAAAATTTGGTATCTATTCATCTTGCCAGATAAATATTTGACCATTCACCACAACCCCAAGTAAAGTAGACCCTGATCAAGTAGATGTTTTATATCAGATTCAAAAAGAACACTATTCAGCTTTGAAATGCCACTGAATTGTTTCAAATTCATGCCACACCCTGTAGTTTACATATTCTTGAAAACATCACATGTCAGAATACCTAAAACTGTGAAAATGTACGTTCAAGTTTTCATAATATGCCATTTCCAATGCAACTACATTAAGAATATGTTAGTTGTAAGGTATTTTGGAGTGAGTTTAAGAAAGCATGATCATTTCAAATCCACAAAAAAACCTGATTTTGTCAGAATGCAGTGTGTATTTCATTGTAGCTCAAAATGAAAAATGCCCAACCTCCATCTGATCACATAGTTCAGAAATATACACAAGGAACACCACTTGACAGAAATAGACACAAGTAAAACACTCTGTTGGCAAAAATAATATGGCTAGATTCATCAATAATTCATGCTATTCTCAAGACAGCTCAGTAACTAATGCTTGGTCATAATGTTTGGATATGTTAGCTGTTGCAATGCGGTATGCTCCTGGCTCATATGTGACCTGTCATATTAAAAGGTACCATAAGGGTCCCAAAATGAAAATCGATTCTGAAAGATTATATTTTAAGCTTTAAACTGACACCTTGCTTTTGGTTATTGGATGTTGGATTGCAAAGCTGATTAATTGATAGAATACACTAACGTTTCTGATGAAATTAGAAATTCAACCTTGCACGTGATTTTTGACTATGCTCAGCTTCAATGGCCCAGATAATGGGGACAATATTTATTTGTTTATTTAGTTTTCAAGATAAAAACCTTTGAGAACATGTCCTATGCCCTTTAATATCATGCTCATTGAGACATATGAAACATCCAGAGGTCATCACAAGATGTAGCAAATGAAACGAGTTATTGAGAGAGTGGTGAAGACACATATTTCACACTCAACTCATTTTGCTCGTGTCTATTTCTGTCTGAGGAATTACCTTGCTGGCGATGGTCTGACACATCAAAAGCCCTAGTTTTCCTGCGGCTATGCTTTATTACCTACATTTGGACATGATTGTGTAAGTCTTCATTTGGATATTGCATATGGAAGTTCTTTCCTCATCATATTTTGAAGACTCTAGTATTCAAGAGTGTAAAATATGATGACTACTAACAAAATATTTCTGCACAAATATTTCATGCTGCATGCTGGGGAGGTTGATATAATGCTCAAATATGGACTTACGCCAAAAAAAATGTTTGGTTGCCCTCCAGAGCTTTTTTCAGAGAGGGTCGGTCGGTCATTTGTTTTTTTTTAAATTTTGTTTTAATACTCTTCCACGTACTGCTAGGTCGATCGGCCGCTCCAGCCTTCATAACTTCCCCGCGACATCCAAATCAAAACAATCAAATACTTCTTGTAGTTATTTGGGACATCGTAAACATTTTGAGAGTTGAATATCGAAAAAAGCAAAAAATGTTACATTTTTGTTGTAGTTTTTGGTAAGTTTTGCATATTTTTTTTGAAAATATTTTTCAATAAAAAAAAAGTTTAGGTCGGGCTGAAAATAGGGTCGGTCGGTGGAGGGCAACCAAGTAATTTGTTTGGCCTTATAACAAAATGCACACTAAACAAGTATGTACAAGCATAAAATTAAAACACACCCTGAACAGGTCAGTATTTACTGTTACAATCTGGACATAAAAGCAATATTCTAAGATTTGGTTCAAACAGCTGAAAATGAAGAATTATCATTAACTCTTGGTGTCCATATGTATAATTTTCTGTATTTGTATCTCATGGGGCAAATGCACAAAATTTATACATGCACTTTCCTATACTTTTACATGTAGAATTTAATTTGGGATCCTAAATTTATGTTGTCTACTTTTTCAGTTATGGCAAAGTGAGACAACATTGGATCAAATCATTTGGAGGGTATAAATATTTTCCTAAAACAACCCAGTCAGTCAAATTTATATCAATAGTCATGGGTGATAGGGGCACCCTGTTTGTAAAATCTTACAGTATATGCTTTAATGTGAGTATAACATGCAATACACATGGTCCATGATTTCTGGCAGTTGAAAAACTACTTTAACACAGCTTTCAGTAAACATATAGGTCCGTATGCACACAAGAGGTTTAAGACTTAGACCTGGTTTAAAGTTAGACCAGGTCTAAGTCAAAATTACTACTGCCATAAAAAAACCTTTTGAAGCAATTTTGAAATGCAAAAGTGTTAAAATATGGAAGATTCAATCAAACATTTTACAGACAACACAAAATATGACAATATTGGTTGGAGAAAAAATATTTAGCTGTGATACAAAATTTGACTTAAACCAGGTCTAACTTTAAACCTGTTTTGTGCATACGGACCTAAAAAATTAAAATATGTTAAAATTTAATGGGTTTTTTTCAGAATAAGCATATTTGGAGGAATAAAAGTATAAAAAAAATTTATTTCCAGATTATAAATCATTCATAATAGCAAACACATTTATAAGCCAATTTAATCATCTTATTTATTCACTTTAGGAACTACCAATAAGTGCAAATTTTAAGAAATTTCTTCAAGAAAAAGGACAGGCCTTATCACTACCTTCCGATCTTGAAAATTTTCATGAAAAATATTGACAGTATACAGTCGCGGATCTAGGATCTTAATTTTACTGGGTGTGCTTTTCAGCTTTTATAACAAAAAATTGACCAAATTAGTATTTTGTAAGATTTTGCCAACTTTACGGGGGGTGCACGCCCCTTCCGCTCCCCCCTGGACCCCTTTATAAAAAAAGTATAACATTTCTATAATTATTCATATACTATAATTCCAAAATAGAATTGAATGTGTCTTAAAAGTTAAAGTATACACTCAAACAAACTAGAAGCATAAATCTTATTTATATGTACA
>JXSR01S000218.1:38601-55404 GCA_000969725.1 Ophiothrix spiculata
CTTAACCCTCGTAAACCTAAAGGGGAAGGGGGTTACCCTCCCCCCACCCCTTAACAGATTGTCAGATTGCCCCAAGACGCTAAACAAATTGACCCTGGCATTTTAAGTAGTTGATTTTACCAGTACTGGATTTTACATCCTTTGCGACCGGTCACTTTGATGTAAAAAAAGTTGGTTGTACCATCTTAGATGGGGGTAGGGTAAGCCGTTAAAGTCCATGGGTAGGGGGGTGGGGGGGTTGTAACAACCACCCCAAGGTTGGCAATTTCCCGGATAATACTAGTATTTCCCGCCTAGGTGGGAAATACTGGGAATACCTGGTCAATAAACAGGAAATACCATTCAATGAATATGTATTTTCAAGACCACATGGGGGTTAACCTAACATAATGTATGTATGTAAAGTATGTTTTTGTTATTAGAATGTTACGTGAACAATTTTAAATTAATTTCCTTCAATAATAAAATTATTTATGACAAAAATATGCAAAAGACATATTTTATATTAGATGTCTATGATACATGATGTTGCTGTTGAGGGGGTCTGAATATTTTGATTCAACATATTATCAACATATACACACACATACAAACGAGCAAGTAGATAATTTAACTTAAGCAATTATAGTGTTGTAAGTTCAAATTTAAAACTACTGTTGATATTATATTTTTCAAGACTCCAGGTTAAGAGTGTCGAGTTGGCCAACAGCATAATATTAACTGAATTAAACCATTTTTTAAAAACTGTTTCTTATTAAACACAAATCATAAATTTCTCTCAATGAAACTCTAACTCTTTTGTCTCTTCCCCACTAAGTAGTAAATGCACATGTTGTCCACAAATCTTGAATACTTGAGGGTTTGCAAGTCATAAACATTTTGCAGCCATAAATAGTCATCCACTGTATATCCAGCTGAAAACACCACTTACCCCTCCCCACCCTAGCCCTGGGAATGACTTTTGTGTCTTATATGTGCATGTCTGCGGTAGTTCATTAACATAATTTATTTATTGAAGCATAAAAGCTTTAATAAAAATTCCTTTAAAAAGGAATTGTTCGGGCAATCATGATTGAATATTTTGAGAATTTTGAATTATTTCACATTTAACCCTAAAAGAGCCGGTGGAGGGCGGAATCCACCCTCTCCGAAATTTTTTGTTATACCTCTGCCGGTAGTCATTTATAGCGCTGAAAGTTCTTGACTTTTCTGCTTTAAGCCTTGCACTTATTTTAAGACCATTTTTGTGAAAATCGGACCTAGGGTTGGGACGTGGCGTCACATAATAGCACGCTAGGTCAAACGAAAAAACTGACCAAATCTAGTATTTGGTAGAATTATTTGTGCTGATAACGAATCAGAAATAAAAAAATATTTTTGCGTACTTCAAAGTACTGAAACAAAACCGTGTTATTTTTCAAGATAAATGACAAAACAGACATCTTTTATTAAATTTTGATTACTTTGATGGCACTTCTGTGTCTGCATAATTTCCGCGTATGTTACGCCACAATAAAGATTTCTCATTATTTTTTCATCTCTTTTAATTTTGTCAAGGAAAAAAACCCACATGTTTTACGTGAATTGATGTGTTTTCTGTTTTTTCATAAATTCCGTGATTTCCCCCCCCCCCCATTTTTCTGTGACACGGGAAAACTTTCCAGCTTTATACGTACTCAGAAATGCCATTTATTGACACATGGTGCATCATGCATATCATACAGGGACACATTGCATTCTAAGATAAACCAAAATAAAAGGCGCACAGCACAGGAAAATATTCTGACTTCTTCAAAGCCAAACAAATACATGACTCGTGAAGAACTTGAATCAAAACTGTCACAAATGAAGGCACAGAATAAATACATGCAGGCCAAATTAAGAAGACTCAAAAGTTCGAAATTGTCTACTGGAAGAACGGTTTCATGCTGACTTCTCCGCAGAAGAAGCCAAACATAGCCTGACCTAGTAGTTCAGGAAGGTACATCTCACGTTCAAGAGGTATTTCCAGATGAGATGTGTTTCCAACAGATATTCTGTGATGAACAGATTAAGTATAATGAACTTAAATGCAAACCATCAATGAGGTAGCACCCTTTAATCGTCAAATTGGGACTTTTAATCAAATCCAAATCATCAAAAGCCTATGAAGCGATGCCAGATTCTGGTTTCATTAACCTACCCAATGAGTGAACGTTATATGATTACAGCCATTGTGTGAGCAGTGAACTTGGATTTACCCCAGGGGCAATTGACATGCTTGCCAAAGAGTGCAGACAAAAGAACATGTTCAACGGACCATTAGGTATTGTCGGAATATTACAAGACAACATTAAAGTTATGATCTATGATCCAGCTACCGGCAAACTTATCGGGTATACCCATCTGGACAATGCTGGCAATCAAAAAGTGACAATTTGTCTGGTAGTATCGGGTGTCAAGAAAGAGAAATTTATCTCAAAAACTAATGATGCCATGGGAAGGACCAGACATGGTTGTGAAGCGAGCATATGAAAAGCGAGCATATGAAAAGGATAAACGTACAAGGGGATTCCAGACTACTTCGTGAGTTTGAATGGTTGAGATATATGACGACAACAAGCTTGAAATGTATTGTGATGTGTGTCGTAATGAACCTTCTGTCTCGGCTCAAATAAATGCATTAGTGAAGGGTACGTCAAATTTTAGAAAGGACCCATTAAAAGCTCAAGCAAAAAGCAAACTGCATGTTTTGAACACGAATGCAAAACACACATACATTACCCTAATACACATATTTAATCAATTTGGACCAATAAACTTGAGCAAAAACTTAAAGGGGCAAGTAGATTTTCAAACCCACTAGCCCGACGGGCTGGTGGAATTTTTGAAATTTATCAAGCCCTGGTAACTCATTTCTTCTTATTGTTGCAGTAAATTTCTCAGTATGAATATGAACAGTTCAGTGTGCGACACAGAGGTTGAGACAGAGGTAGAGGGTGAGGTGGACACTCCTGGAGAACACTTTGTTTCTCCTGTAATGGATATGGGCATAAAGCAGGATTCTGTCCAGGGCTCTACGAGCATGTACAGCTATAGGCCCAAGAACTAGCGAAGCTACGTTGTGAGGAGGAAAAGCAACAGACGGAACTAGAACGTGTTCAGTCGAGTGGGAAGGATAATGTATGGAAGAGACAGAGAGCAGCTGAGGAGACTTAAATAAATATGATGACCAAGGGGAAGCAGGGCTTAGCCAAGAGGTAGGGTCAACCAAATGATTTGAAGGACTCCATAATGTAAGGCAATTCTTGTTTCGTTTTTCAAGTAATCTATGACCATGGCTCATCTCCTGGGGTGTGCCCAGGATGGCACACTCTTGGAGGAGGGCTGTGTAATGGTCATGGAATCCTCTCATAAATGTTAAATAGATATTTTGCGCTTTTCTCCCATAAGCATTGATAAGTTGAAATTTCCTGAAGCCTTAACTCTTGGCGAAAACCAAATTGAGTTGGCTTACATGCGCAATTATTAAATTCATTATCAATGTGACCCCGCGAATTTCAAAAGAACCATATCCTTGCAATTTGATTAATGGGTTCAATGGTTTAAATCCCCTGTATAAATCCCATTGAGCTCTGGAATGCGGGTCAGTTTTACTTGAATCAATGTAAGCATTTATTTGGACAAAGCCTGCGCAATATTTTTGTGAGTTAGAAGTTGGCAGTTGTAAATTGGTGAAAAGCTGATAATAGCACAGCATGATTTCTTTGGGGAAGAAGTGAGATCTTCTTCTGATCCCTTCAAACTTAAAAGTTGTTGTTGCAAAACTGTAGAGCACATGACTTTTTATTTCAATAATATTGCGCAGCTTTAGAATCAGCTTCCTCTTTCTACAAGATCAGTTGGTTCCCTTTCTTCCTATATTTTTTTTAAATATTCTTTTATTTCTTTTTGCTGGTACTTTGCCTAATGATTCTTTTATTTTAATTTCAATTTCGATGCACAGTATTTTATATGTAACATCTATTCTATGAGCCAATGATAAAGCGAAATAAATAAAATAAAGTGTATGCAACTTTGGTTAAACTTTGAGCTGCCTGTGGACCCTCATTTCAACCCCACAAAGACAATCTGCCTGAAGACCAAGATATAACGGAAATTGTATGAGGGGGATGGCATAAGCAAGATGTCATAACATGGATGCTGGAGAGATAGGAGCATGTTCATCTCTGCAAAAGAGAAGTCATCAAATGCAACCATCTTATCTTGCAGAATAGGAACTTGCAAAATTAATACTGTGAAATTATGGAATACATCAAATAATCTTGAGAAGGATCAAGTGGGGAAGCATGCATAGAGATAAACGCAATAAAGGAAAAGGAATGGGGTGAAGTAGTTAATTGACAAAAGGCCAAAGAACATACTTGCGATATGAAAGGTGCGAGAAAAACTTGAAAAAACAACGCGAAAGAGGATCAATTAGATCTATAAACAATTCAAAAAGAATTCTCAAACTTGGATTTTTCTAAAACTCATGATGTAAGAGACGATCTACAAGACAAAATGATGTAAATAAAGATTTACTTTGAAGACAGAATTCAGCATATGTTGGATGGTACATGCAGAGACAGAGCGTTCTACGGAAAATAGCAAGAGAGATGGAATCTGCTGGTTATTACAGCAGTACTGCTAATTGCAAGCAAAAAGTAAACAATCTCAAAACCTGCATTAAAAACCTACTGATCAACCAGACAAGCCAGGAAAAAGCGGTGGTGCTATAGACAGAAAAGGCACAAATTTATGATATGCTACATTAACTTCTCTCAGAGAAACTGTCAACGGGACCACGGAATCTGTTGGAATCTTCAGGCTGTGCGCAAATAATAAGTCTAGTTCACTTTAATTTGACTTCAAAATTGTAGCGTGTGTGAGCAGCCGTTAAGTGGAGTTACTTTTCGCTAATCCGAGGTTGTGTTTGGAATTTAAAATAAACTTGATATTGACTTAAGACAACTTTGTGTGTGTGTGTATGTGGGGGGGGGGTCTAAATGGATAAATTATATGAGGAAACAGCAAATTATGGGCATGTTCAGCTCTGCAAAACAGGAGTCATTGTTGATGAGTGAATTTTATACTTGATATAGAAATGTAAGAGCGCCATCATACGATATGTTTACGTCAATGTTTATGTCGAAAGCGAGATCAAAATGGCGAATCCCGTGACTAGAGTCATGTTAAATGAATGGTGAAATAAACTCAAGTAATCCAGCACATCTTGGTGTTTAGAGTTATTATTAAATAACAAATTTACATGGTGTCAGAAGTGGGATCTCGGCGGGGTAAATGAAAATATCATTGTCTGGAACTTGCTATTGGGCTGGTTCAGCGACAGGCAGAATGTGACGCCTGTTTCTGCGATAAGTTGTACCATTAATGTTAACGATGTAAGATCTTGGGGCAGTGTCAGATTTGACCAGCAGTCCAGGACCAGGCCTGGATAGCACAAGGCGGGAATACTCGTCGACGCCTGATAAGATTAGAACTAGGAGCAGCAGTTCATGTGACCGCAGACACCGATAAGCCCAACTAGGATAACACAACTGCAAGAAGAGGAAGATCTCCAATGTTTGTACGACACAAGGAATTTGTTTACAACCAACGGTGCTCAAGATCCTAGGGAGGTTGTGACCTGTGTTGACTGATGGATTCTCTTGAAGGTGTTGAAAAAGATGTTTATGCCTTTATGGAAGAACGTGGAATTCCTGAAGAGTGCATATCACAAATGAGAAAAGAAAAGATTGATGCATCTATATTAAAAACAATTGATGAAGAGACTCTGAAGCAGTTTATCCCATTATTAGGTGATCGTATTGCAGTACGGCAATTTTGCTCAAGTCCAGGCAGCTCTCAAGTTTCAAAACATAAACTGTTCAGCAGGCTAAAGGAAAAGCTAGAAATGAGGAAACGTAGAAATGCAAGAGAGGATCACAGGAATGCTAATGGTGAATCATCTCCTAAACAAAAGTCATCACGATCCCGAAAAATGATTGGGAATCAACTTGCAACCAAAGATGAGTTCACGTAAAATTGAGATAGGCTGGATGGATTATGATGAAGAAAATAATGGCTACAAAGTGCTACAAAAACGGGATGGGTGAGGTACAAGGAAATTGAAGGTACCAAAGACAACGGATGAGACGCAATTGTTAGATCGGCAAAAACCTTTTTTTTTCAAATGTGGTGTGTCAAGTACAAGAGGCGATCTTGACAAATATGAATACTCAATGTGTGACTTTCAACATCACGCTCTGGAAGAATTTCCAAACCTAATTCACGCTTCCGTGATTATACTACATACTAAACTTTGAACTGAAAGCCTTCTAAAACAGAAAGGACTTGATTTGACTAAAGTTGTAAATATGTTGTCATGAAAATGACACACACATGTTGATCATGTGTTTTGAGACATTTCTCACTATGTGACTGAAAATAAGTTACTTTTCTTTACTCATGGAAAGAAAGTTTTTTTTTATGTTGTTTTCTTGAAAAGAACTTGAAAAGAATGTGTTGACAAGAAACTTTAGCAAGAAAATTCTTTTTTGACACAAGTTGTGTACTTTGATTTCAGGACAAGCAAAGAAGTCCAAATTTGTTTTAGTGACATTTTATTGAAACTGCAAACTCAAAATTTGTTTGAAAAGGAAAGATAAAGCATTTGAAAAAAAAAAATGTTTTAATTTGAACTACAAATGTATTTAACAGACTGATGCATGCAGTAAAGGTTCTGTAACTTAGAACAATGTTTGATATTTCATGTTTACAATATTTTATATCACTGTTTTCTATTATGTAATTCTGTGTTACATTTAATATTTTGTAAAAAGGAAAGCATGTTGATGAGTGAATTTTACGATATGTTTACGTCAATGTTTATGTCGAAAGCGAGATCAAAATGGCGAATCCCGTGACTAGAGTCATGTTAAATGAATGGTGAAATAAACTCAAGTAATCCAGCACATCTTGGTGTTTAGAGTTATTATTAAATAACAAATTTACAGTCATCAAAAGCAACTTAATGCAACTATTTGCTTCCTATTAATATTATACAGAATGAGAGCTTGCAAAAATAAAACCGCATGTGGAATACATCACAAATCTTGAGGAAAATACGGAACATGTTCTTCGAAAATCAATAAATGTGGAAGGATGAAAGATATAAATGTGAACAGAAGCAAAAGATATTAACTAGAACTGAACTGTCCCTGAAGTGACAGAGACCCTGCCAATTGCTATTGTTAGGTGTGGAATTAATTTGGCACCTTGTACTTGGCAAATATTGATTTTTCATGATTTTAGAAAATGTAACCTTTGAAGCCCTTTTAATGATCTTATATGACTTCAAAGGTCACCTATGTGTGTCCAACAATTTCTTTTCCAAACTATTTATGCCAGGATAATTATGTAAAGTGTGATACCTAAGACTTTGAAATTGGACAAAGAAAAGGTAAGATGATGGGGTCACTGTTGAGACTTTTGATTGCTGGTCCAGAACGAACAATTTGACACCTAAATTGTTGAAAACGGACAAAGTTAAAATTTGAACATTTTTTTTACCTTTGACCCCTAAGGAAGAGTCGAACAGCAGGGCCACTATATATTGGCATTTTTGATCGCTGGTCCAAGACAAATAATTTGACTCCTAAATTTTAAATTGGACAAAGTAGTGAAAATTTGACGTTTCTTATGACCTTTGACCCCCAGGAAAAGGTCGGACAAGGGGGTCACCATTGATACATCGATATTAAAAACTATACAAACTGAAATTGAAAAAGAAATAAAATGAAAATTTAAATTAAAATCTGAAATAAAAAAGGAAAGGAATTTAAAATTTAAAACAAACGTAAAAAAAAGGGGAAAAACTTAAGGAATAAGATTACCATCCCAAGCTAAAGATATAGACCTAAAGATAAAGTGACACCCAAAGGACTTGACCAAGTCAAAACGTGAGCAAACGAAACAAAAGCATAGCGATCGTCGAGGATGGAGTATCCTAAAGTCAGGAACTGAGGCCTGAGCGTGAGCTGTCAACATGTAAATAGCCCCATCCTAAATGCTCTGATTGTTGTGGTTGTGAAGTGGTGAGGTAGGGTATCACAAATTTAGCACCACAGAGCCAGTTTCACAGGGACAACGTGAGAACAAAATTTTAGCACGACAGGGTCACGTTTTACGTTCATGGTCCTGTCATGCTAATTTCCCTGGTGTATGGTGTCTCCATCATGCTAGTTTGTTTCATTGAGTAGGCCTACTGGTTTCATTACTCGGGCGTTCCCGTCATGCTAACCTTTTATTTTATGTCCCTGTCGTTCTAAATTTGCTGTTAAAACTTTTGGTATCGACCCCATAGTGCTAAGTTTGTTTCAGCTTGATCATTTAATTAATTAGGTTAACAAATGATGGTGTGTCCCCATCATGCTAATTATATTTGTGTCTTCGTTATGCTAATTACATTAGTGTGTCCCCATCATGCTATATAGGTCTATTTGTGTGTCTCCATCATGTTAATTATTTTCCTATTTGTGTGTCTCCATCATGCCAATTAATATTAGTGTGTCTCCATCATGCTACTTGCATTTGTGTGTCCTCATCATGCTAATTATCCCCATCATGCTAATTTCAGTAGCACTAATGTAAGACAGATGTAGGCTAGGCCTATAGGCCTTAAGTAGCCAAGATGGGGACACACTAATATATTAATTAGCATGATGGGGACACATCAATATATAAATTATTATGATGGGGACAGTCCAGTTGAATGAATGATGTGTTGGCCTGTTGAGCCTAATGAAAATAAGCATGACCAGGCTGAGCATGACCTTATGTTATAAAAACATGGAAACATCATTGATTGAAACTGTGTTATTTTTTAATAACCGAATCATATTAAAGAAACTCCCTTAAAATCCCAACTCTTTTAAAGTGCACTTTCGATGTTTGCAAAGTATCGCGTCGATAGTTGGGACGTCATCGAATTCGAATATTATTGTGTCCCCGTGATGCTAAATTCTAAGACCACGGTGACCGTGTGAGGTTGTCCCTGTTGTGCTAAATTTTGCGACTATCGGAGGTGTGTGTTTCCAAACATTTATTTGTTTCCAAGAGTTTTTGACAGCTTGGCTGTTTTTGTGCTGAAATCTAAAGTGAATTTTTGTGTGGTTAAAGCTAAAGTGAATGAAAGGTAAGGCAGTATTATGTATTCTGATAAGTTTTAGTTTTAGTAATGTATTGTCACGCTCAACCCCTCATTGCAAAACATTGTCATTTATTGGGGATTTATTCAATTTGGCAACTCATTAAAAACTTTTGTAACTAGCAACTCTTGCTATAAATTTGCATGGAAATTATCTTAAATCTCATATTTTTTTTTCTTATAGGAAGCAAGTGTATAAAAAGGGTATTTTGTGATGAAACATGAATGCACACCTCAATTTTTATTGAATTACTTTGAGTTCCTGGTTGATAAATTAATTTTTATACAGTTTCGTCTGTCTTTGAGGTCAGAGGTCAATTCACGAAGTTTTACGTTTTCTAAAAATAAACAAGCTTTAACAATGGTTTTGTTCTGGTTTCCGCCAAAAACCAGGATCAAAAGCTATCTGCAATATTGGTTTCATATGACGCTTCGGTGTGTGTGATATTTGTTGCTATAGTAACCGAAGAAACAGTTCAACAGGGCCATCAGAAATGGCCGTCGAGTCGGGACAAACGATTCATCAGTACAGGACAATTGGAATCGAGACTCATTGTCAAGCTTGGGACTTGTAGTGTAGATAAATTTGGATCCTGCTAAACCAGCTGTGGACAAAGTTTGCTAAGCCAGCTGAGAACTATATACTTTGGATAGAGACTTGTGTAAACCAAATTCTACAGAGTAGTAGAAGTTTACTGTGCACCACCATGTTGTACCTTTTTCTTTTGTAGTACGGCGTCGGTATTACCCCTATTTTTTGTAGTAGAATAAGACCCCTGTTCTGTACTTATCTTGAAGTTATTAAGTGAGATTGTTGATAACACATGTTTTGCACTATTTTGAAATACATTGCTAAGAAAGAGACTAAACAAAATTAGTTATTTGTTTTCGCCATTATTTTAGTGTTGCTGATCGACCAGGTACAAGTTAGCAATATACTTTCATTCACAATCGTGCCCGCATCACTGTGCACAAATAACACCCCCCCCCCTGTGCACTACAGTATGCTTTCCTGGTGATAGTTGATTTACAAGCATGTACTGAACTCGTGCTTCATTCTAACTTTGCATTGAAAGTGACGTCGAATTCGACAGCCCATTTTAGCCTTATAGTATTCTAGCGTATGGAAAATGTTTTTGTTTACCACGATGAAAATACAATTCTAACTGCATCTGCATAGGTGATATTTATCGTTTTTGGATAAAACATATAATCATTTATCGACATACTACTAGCATGACTAAGAACGCCAGTGCACCCCGCCGTAGATGGCGCTATACAGTTGGCATCGTTTGAACATCGCAACTGTCACCAGTGCTAAGCGGTGAAAAACATGGCGAAAGTATCGTACAAACTTCACCAATTGGTAAGTACATGCATCATTTTTAGATAAAACACGTTCTATATTTTATCAAACTAGGGAATGGGGGATCTTATTTTTGTATTCACGTTAGTGTTCGTTACGAAATTAAAATGTGATATTTTATCGTTAAAATCGAAACATTTTTCGAGTAAACTAACCTTCCGAATTCAGCATACTCGTTCCGAAATTAAACTAAGATTTCAAGCTTCATCCGGTAGATCGTAACCTCAAACTTCAGATCGTAAAAGTTTTATTAGTTGTTTATTAAATTAAAGTGTCTAGATGGTATATTTTTTTGCAACTTTTATGTAACTTGTCCAACCAATTTCATGTACATTTCGATCGCCGGCGCCATGTTTACTGTGTTTGACAGCAGTGCGCATTGGGGTACGGTAAGTGGCAACTGGCGAGTTGCCACTACCGTACGTAAATCACCGTGCTTTGTTTACGTTTTTGGTTGTGCTGTGTTCAGTTATATTTCATATTAAAAAGTTGATAGTGAGTTTGTTTTTTATATTCTTGTAGATATTACTTATTTTTCATGACTGATCACTTGATGCCAATAATTGAACATTTTATAATAATCAAGGAAAAATCATAAGAATATAAAATTTATGACAAAAAACTTGACCTTTTTATTTTTTATTTAGTGGCTTATTATATTTTTTTTAAATAAATTTAATATTTTTCACTTTTATTTATTTTTAGTTTCTTTAATCATTGGAAGTAAATATCACACCCAAGGCCTAATCATAACAGGCCTATGGCTTTTAAGAAGAGCTTCTGGACCCTTCAAAAAGGGGGACAGGTCACAAGATTACAATTTATAATCACAAATTATTTTAGTGAGTGATCCTGACTCAGTCATGTCAGTATTGACACAAAAACATTAAAAAGGGTTGGGTTGAGAATTTAAAATTTCGCAAATTATTTAAGGGGGTCAAACCATGAAACCATGTTATTACAAAAGGGTCAAATCAAAATAATTACATTTTTTTAAAAAGTGGGGCAGGTCAAGAAACCATTTGTTTTAAAGGGGGTCTTTTCACAAATTGGCATAACTGTAAACAGATTACAAGTTATTTTTAATTGAAAATCAACATTTATTTTAAGGGGCATGTCACAAAATGACAAATAATCCAAAGATGATCATTACGAGGGGGTCGAGTCATAAAAGTTTAAAGCTAAGGATGCACCAGATCTTTTACACCATCCTCGGCAACATTTTTTTTCATCACATGTTTTCCTTTATCCTGAATTAGTTTGGATTTTGCCTTCTGATCTTTGGGTCAATTTTTGCAATGACAATTTTTTTTCCAAAAACTTAGACTGTGCCCTTGATAAATAAGTGGTGCGACATTTAAAAGTTTTTTTTTTTTTTGTTTTTTTTTTTGGGGGGGGGGTTTAGGTCATGAAAATCAAATAAAAGGGGGTCCTTACAATACCATGATTACTGTTGACAGATCACAGCCCTGATGTTTTTTTTTTTCTTTCTTTTTTTTTTTTTTTTAGGGGAAGGGGGTCGAGTCACAAGATCATGATTCATTAACTTGAAGAGATGTATCAAAATAAAAAGTGATCATTTTTTTTTTTGGGGGGGGGGGGGGGGGGGAGGGCATCAAGAGTCAGGACACTTAGTCATTAGATACTAAAAAGTTTTTTAAAGCAGTTCGGGTTACAAATTCAAGAGTTAAATCTGAAAGGAGGTCAGATCAAAAATTGTTAAATTCTTTTACGAGTGTATTTTTCATTTTTTTTTTTCAGGGTGATGAATGACCGTCTGCAACCAGTGCCAAGGTTGGTTTGTGCGGTATAGCACATGTGCCTTGATTTAGGCCTATATTGGTAAGACCAAAATCAACAATCGACCGGAACAGGTCATCGATCATTGCAGGAACAAGAGTGCATAAGGTGGGATTTTTTTACAGTCAGTGATGGTGTTTTGCTTTTGTTATTTTAACATGATCTCCCATTTCATTCTCAAGGTCATTTTGGTCAAAATTGTGATTTTAGTTAATAAGAATCTTTTACTTTATTGGATGAGTTACAAATCAAAAAGGGTTCCTGCAAATTTGTATTTAGTTCTTGAGAAAAATATAAAAAAATGTGTGCCAAATCAATTACAAGCCAGTAGCCTATATGGATATTTCTTAAAGTTTATAAAGCTCACAACTTGATAATCAATGATCAAAATCAAGTGAAATTTTTAGCAAGTATAAAGTTTATTTTGTGTACTAGATATTTGTTGCATTTGATTTCTGAACTTTTCAGGATCCAAAAGAGCTGAATGACCCAACCCAGCCTGAACCAAGGAGATTGTGAGCATTAATAGGGAATCTGCACCTATTCAAGTCAACTGCTAGTCTGTACCTACCTGAATGTATGTGTATACTGAAGCTTCCAGTGCAATCATGAACAAAACAAATAAAACCTCAAAATTGACAACTATTGTTTGTTTGTTTGTTTGTTTACCTCGGTTGGTCCGTGACGGACACATGCCATAAGTATATATAGTCCCGGCTCATGCCCAATACAAACTTCATACAATTCTCATACCAAGAAAAGGTAGATGATAAACAAAGACAACCACCTATCTCGCCATTTAATGGTTTGATTCATTGTGAAATAAAAACAACTAACTTCAGTATCTCTTTCGGTCATTTTTAGTAAAAAAATCAATAGAAGAATTATGTAATGTATGAAACTAATTGACTATGTAAAATTTTTCTACATTTCAGGAAGCTAGTATCGTACAAGAAGAACGTTTGTGCACTTAAAGGCACATACCACACTTAAAATAGGCAACTTTGTGTCCGCATCAGCATTACAAAGAAGTTGGACATAGCATTCATTAGCAATTCATGAGTCAGCCAACATAGCAGCAGTAAACGAATCCATTAAATGTGACTTTCAAACAGCCGCCACTCACCAGAAAGGCACGCTAGTACAAATCACAGGAAAGATAACCTTTGTAAGTAATGCCTATACAGTAACTGACCTAGCATTGATTACCCCCACCCCCAAATTTGCCGACCAGATACTATCAATGATTGTCTATTGTTTGTCATTCAAATATTGCAATCAGAATGTTCATGTTCGTTTTTTCGGCAAAATCGCCCTCATAACCTAATTTGACCCAACATGGTCGTTTTTACACACACAATAATTCTGATGATTCTGATCCTCCCCCCCTCTAAATTGGTTTTTCGACCCGCCCTGTCATAGTTTTTGGCCAATTTCAATCAAACGAGCTTCTCCCCTAAGTGATTTTAAACATCACCATTTTATAACCAACCACTAGTTATAATAAACATGTGCACTTTCATTTGGTATCACAATCTCCCAACTTGATTTTGAGTGTTCTGTAGCTGATATATATATTTTTATGTTTACAGCTTGAAGACGTTGGGGTCTATGAAAAAGACGGAACAGATCATAAATACAGAAATGGAATTCTCTCAGACAACACTGGACATATGAACTTTTGCTTTTGGAAAGCACTTGCAGACTTCCCCTTTGCTCTAGACTCAGTAGTACGAATCAACAAAGGGCAAATTTCGACAACATCATTAGGGGAGCCTAAAATTACTGGAACCTATGGAACCACCATTGAGGTAATTTTCTTTGTTACATTCTGACAATATGCATTTCATATTTATGGATTAATTCATGTAAATTTACATTTCTTTTCGCGGCACGGAACTATATATTCTGATCAAGTGTTTTGATGTTTGTAGTTCTTGATCGTGAAATTTTGAACAAACAGACATATAAACGTTGGAGCAACTTCCGAGAAAGAAGCATTGTAACAAATGTTTGTTGTTGTTGTCAACAAGTAAGCAAGGCAAATCTATGTTGTTTTAACGTTGTAAATTTAAAAACTTTGTTATTGTAATGAATGAATAATTTCTTATTTTAGAACCACTGCTGGTTTCTTTCAACTTTTGTTTTATCTAGCAGATCAGTCGCTACTCAGTACATCTGTGTAAGGTTACACTTGTGCATATACAAGTTACGATTGTTAAGGTAATGAAATATATTTGATAAAGAGATGATTGCTATTTTTGGAACATTACATAATCGTTATAGCAACATAAACTTTATATTAGAGGAAGCACCATTAGATATCAAGAGGGGGGGGGGGCTTTTGGAGTTTTTGAAAATAAAAAAAATTGTCGCGTCTTGTGACCGAAAAAAAAAATTTGTCGCGTCTTGTGACCGAAAAAAAAAGAATTTGTCACCACCTGTGACCGAAAAAAAAAAAAATTGGACGAATTTGAAACTTCGCAAGTACATAGTAAAAGGTATGAACTCAATCATTCTGTGACAATCTCATCTCTTTTTTATATTGCCCAAAAATAAACTTTGCATGTATCTTTGGTCAAAACTCAAAATTGATTTTGCCAACATCTGTGCTCATTCGTGGTGGACGGTTGTAACATGCTGGTAACAGGTGTTGTCATGTGAACATAAGAATAGCCTGGCCTTGTCTAGACTGACCACTGCCCAGGTCAGGGGTTATCACCACGCTGGCTGTCCAGGTCGGGTTTATCACCATGCTGACATCAGCACCCATTGCCATGAGCTCTCCAAGACCATTTCGATAATTCAGAAAACTGATGTGCATTATGGGTAATCTTTCACGGCTATAACTGGAATGGATCGTACTTCATCGTTTTTAATAAAATCTTCTCTAACTTTAGTTTATACATATTTTTCCTGAACCTTAGAGGTATTGTTATAAATCAAGATAATTCGTATCACAAGTAAATAATTCTGATTAAGGTTGTGTGGTTAATAAAATATCTGAAACACGCCAACGGCAAGGTGCACTCCATAAAAAAATGTACTGTACTCGCGCTCGGTGTATCCCAAAATCTAGCCCGAGAAACTCTGCTATCTTCACTACGATCGCCAGCAATTCTTTGTTACGAGAGGAGGTACGTATGACAAGGCTATGATCATGATGATGTTTCGAGTTACCCAAAATTAAGCGTGTGAAATTCACCCATAATGCACAGTGTTCAGTGTAATCGGAATGGCTTATTAAATATGTAGTCAAAGATGTAACATCATGTCTCATTGACTTTGATGATATCAATGCATTAATACACATGGTGTCAGAAGTGGATATGCAGCATGCAGGAACCCACCATGTAACTTGAAAAAACTGGCAGACAACCTCATCTGTCCCACCTGTAACCAGGAGCGCCCACAAGGTGATAATACAACTAACATCACCTGTGATCTAGGAGTTACAAACAATAGTAACACTTTCACCTACAAAGCTTTTGGACGCGTAATAAGGGTTATCTTACAACATTTTCGCATTGATGAACAAGAAGCAGAAGACATGGAAGATGCCATCTTAGACAATCTTCCCATAAACATTAAGTATCAACTAGGAACAGCAGCATATGCCAATGTTCTGTCTTTCATAATGATCTAACTACATGATGCGATAATTAGTTGCAGACTTACAAAAACCCAAGAGGATCTTGATAGTATATACTAATGCTGTGCTTTTTTTATACTGATCAATCTCAGCAGGGTTAGATATTCAGACACGAGACGAGTATCCCTTTTCTATGTAGATTCATTAGCTTTATCCAAAGTTATTCGTTCTGTGTGTATTCAACAACCACCATTTAACTATATAAAATCATGTAATATAATACACATAATAAGTCTTATGTGTGCAGTAGTGCAGTGCTACAGATATCATAGTATTAACGTTATCTTTTTGTTCGAGCGACCTACGGGTCGCCGAAACACTACTATGGGTTTTGACCTAGATAATTTGCCTACACGATCGTTAGTAGGATCTTCACGTTACGGTGGTATTTTTAAGTTTGTGACGTCATCCATAAATCTCATGAAATTAATGACACACTAACTTTTTGTTTAACATAAAATTCCGATGTTGTTTCGTATTAAGTGTACATTAAATTATTTTGTAGGCCTATATTGCATAGTTTAACATCACATTTTAAGCCGTATAAACACAATATCAAAATTAATTTAATGTAGGCATGAAACAAAACACCGTCTGTGTTATACAATGTTATTGCGGGCGACATATCGTGAAAATATGATGTGTGCCTCACTCCCAGCTAAAACCAGTGACCCGGTTCATTATGTCAAGTAGAACACATTTTTGCTGTGGAGTGTTTGTTTAAAGAAATGTCTATGTTAATTATATTTGACTTTG
>JXSR01S000219.1:1021-13415 GCA_000969725.1 Ophiothrix spiculata
TTTAATCTTTAATCTTCCATTGCCATAGAAGTGGCTGATTTCATGGACCAAATACAAATACACCACAAGTACAAATCTAATTAATATGTGTAACTCATTATTACCTTGTAACAGGATAGAATATTTTCAGGTTGTAAGTTTTAAAACAAATGCGCAGAAATGTTTATAAACTCATTTTTTTATGTGCAAAATGTGCAGTTCGTATAAATGTGCATTACACGCCATATTTTTCATATATACAATGAATGCAATTCCGGATTAGTTTGTTCGATAATTATACAACAACGACTCTGTCAAAAAATGATGAAAATCGGATAAACGCCTTTTGAAATATGGCTGAATAATTTTTTGTGCGGAAATACTTCCGAGCGCGAGTGTATTTATCCAAAATGTTCCTCACGAAATCCAGTGATTTCAACACAAAAGCAATAACAGTAAAACTCTTCTGGACTTAAAAAAATTTAACACTTTGTCAGATGCTGGTATGTAAATCGTCCACTTTGAGAATAAATATAAAACGCAGGTCGTCGTTTAACTCCCAATCTGTTCTCCAATATATCGCCACAAAGACAAAATCTTTTCTCTATTCATCAGTATAACTCCATCTAACAAAATTAAGCTCCTCAAGGCAACTTCAACAGAGCCAGTTTTTACTGCTCAAAAATAAATTACACCTCGCTAGTCAGAAGGTTCGCCAGTCCGAAGATTCGCTGGTCCAAAGGTTTGCTAGTCATAAAATGAAACGGGGTTCGCTAGTCTGAAAATAAGGTTTGCCAGTCCAAAAATGAAATAGGGTTGTCAGTCCGAAAATGACAAAAGGTTCGCTAGTCCGAAAATGAAATAAGGTTCGCAAGTCCGAAAATAGTTCGCTAACCCGAAAATGAAATGAAGGTTTGCCAGTCCGAAAATTAAATAAGGTTGTCAGTCCGAAAATGACAAAAGGTTCGCTAGTCCGAAAATGAAATAAGGTTCGCCAGTCCGAAAATAGTTCGCTAGTCTGAAAACTTTGCCAGTCTGAAAATGAAATAAAGTTCGTCAGTCTATAATAGGGTCCGCTAGATTTGTTGATTAGCAACCCTATTTTTTCGGACTAGCGAACCTTCTTTTAATTTTCAGACTAGCGCATATAGGCGCCTCTGAAATACAAAATTGCACATAAAATCAAAACGGTTCAAACGATTCAGCTGAAATTTGAAACTTAAAACTCTTGGGTGGTCGTCATTCATATAACATTAAAAAAATAAAATTTGAAAAATCGGATAAGCTCCTTTAATTCCCTTCGCGCGCAATACGCCGGGAAAGTAGTGACGTCGTAATTTATGTTAATCACCCAACACGTGCGTTTTGGACCCAAACAAATGATCATCTCCACTGATCATACGTACTAACACAATAGGCACACGTAAACATACAATTCAGACTGATTTTTCTCGGTTGGAAGACGAAAATAACGACAGGGGTCCCGTCCTGGCTTGAAATCACAACCTTCAGCATAATAGGCCGGCATGCTTTCCCTTATATTTTTTTTAAACGAAAGTTATGGTATAAAATCGGAGTCGGGACTTTTTTCCCCATAGACTTAACGTGTGGCAAAAATGGTCACACCGTTTGTTTGGGTCCAAAACGCACGTGTTGGGTGATTAACATAAATTATGACGTCACTACTTTCCCGGCGTATACAAATATAATGAATCAATGCATGGTGATTATTCAGTTTCGAAGTGTTACGTGTAATCCGATTATCACCCTAACAACTGGTTCACGCTTTCTAGTTTTGAACCATGATCGAAATGATCACCATACAAAAGTATAGCATACACCGTTGTCAGGGGATGTGCGTGAACCAGTTACTGGGGAAGTTACATAATCACTACGATACTGAATGACTTGACTGATTGAGAGTAAATCGATAAACCCGTTTGTCAAAACTCTCTCCCAGCGGTTCCTGCATGTGTGCAAGAAATAATAGCAGGACCCTGTCTCTCTCGCGTTTCTGGTGAAGCCTTTTTTTGACCATATTTGGTAGTCATTAAGGTAACATGGGCGGGGTCTAGGTCAATCAAATGTGCAACCATGCGCAGAACATTGTGCATAGGAATCCCGATCCCAGGCGATATAGGCCTATGACATCTTCAAAACCTTTCAATATGGGAACAACCTATGGATATGGGGCCTAAATAGCGATGTATTGCTAATGAGGAAACAAAGTTGATTCTTTCTCTATGTCTTTGCAATTTCTTACCGATGTATAATATGATACATATTTGTTGAATAGTTTATCGACCTCTTTTCAAATCAAACATATCCACTATGATTTTGCATCTGAAATTCTTTGAGAGAACGCCGCAAACGTTCCTCGAACCGAGAAAGAGAGAAACCATCTCATTGCATCCTCGTATCCTTACCTTGTTTGAATAGTTTACCCCACAAAACCTCTGATATCACCAACAACTCAAGAAGGCAAAAAACAATTGGAGCATATAGTGGGACCAGGATTTATTTAGGTCTGTTGTTGAAATGAATTTCTACTATTGTGCCCAACTGAAATAAATAATTTCATTAATTAATACAAGAATTTTCCAGTGCGCCACTGCTTGAATATAGCACGCCGCTAACCTTGTTATCAAAATGATGTACAACGAACATCTCAATTACTTTACAGTATTTCTAAAAATAGTCTACATTCCAATGTTTTGACTAGTATCTATATTTCATTTAATTCATATCTCAAACGGACCTTAACATTGCACTAATTTAATTTTGAATTCCATGTGTCAATCACTTCTCCAATTTCAATTTAGTACGATAAAATTATCGTAATAAATTAGTAGTTGGGCATATATGTGCAACCTCGTTGTATATATAGCAGTGAACTTCAAATCGAATGTGACAATAATATATTTTGGCGAGTTTTCGGAAATAATTTGGAAATACTGTTCGATATTTGCCGATTATGATACTGCACTTTTTTCATATGCGTGTTGAGATCGAAAGAGGAGAATAGACACATTTAGCAGACTGAATAAATCATCGGATTTCTATTTTCTACAGCGCGTCGTATTGAAGCATGACGTAAATCCGTATCGATAATCTAGTAACTTTAGAAGACTTCACATCAGAATAGTTGCTTCAGATTTATAACGTTTATTCTTTATCTTAAAAAAGGAGCACATGAAAACTGTTTTCACCTTCATTCGATCTTTAAAAGCAAAACAACAAGATTTTCTTGTTGTCTCTTAACAATGTTTAATAATGTCAACACTTTTCATGCGATTTTTGGACGAACAGGAGTACCATTTTAGCTGATTTGATTTTCTCCAAGTGCTTACATGAACATAAACATAACATAAACGAAAAGCGATGACCTATTTAACATGTTCAAAAGAACGCATTACAGCTGAGACTCTATAATAGCCAATCTCGAATACATGTTTGCAAATCCAAACTTCTCGGTATATGTTAGGTAATTTGTAGAACTACCATGAATGTTTCAGAAATATCAACGTCTAGCAGTGCACCTCACGTTTACGAATGTTATTGTGAGCGTCAAATCTTAGCAGCAACATCTTGCATCACGGCTGCAATAGGATTATTCGGTAACATACTCGTAATACTTGCCATCATCACCACCAAACGTCTACAAACAAGAACCAATGCTTTTGTATTCAATCTTAGCGTTGCTGATGTCTTAACTTGTTCGCTTTTACCTCTTAACGCTGTAGCGTTTCTCAGCGATGAAGGGTATATACTTCCCAATGAAGTTTGTGTTTTTAACGCATTTATGAATATTGTTTGCGTCGGAACAAGCGTCAATACATTAGCGTGTATTGCTATTAATCGATTGGTTCGCATTACGAGACCTTCGCATAATTATACGCGTGTCTATAAAACTCGCAACATCTTCCTGATGCTGCTACTTGTGTGGAGTCACCCGGTGTGCGTTGCGTTGATTCCCGTACTTACACCAATTAGCAAGCTGGGATATGAACCAAGATTTTCAGCATGTTTGTGGATTTTAGATCACGAGGGCTCCTCTTTGTTTGTGATGTTAGTTGCTCTAGCATGTTACCCTGTTCAGCTTTTGGTTACATTTTATAGTTATAGTAAGGTGTTCTTTTACGTCAACAAAAAATCTAAAAAGTTGTTGACAAGGAACAAGGGAGAACTTCCTTCAGTTTCACGCACTGTCACTCGGGCTTCATCGCATAGATCGAGCACACGTTTAAACCAAAGTAGCACATTTCGGGATGCATTATTTCAACGACAAGTAACGCTAACAAAGAATTTGTTCTTTATCTTATGCGCCTTCTTGATATGCTTAACTCCATATGTAATTTCAATTTTGATATCAAATTTGGCTCAAATTATTCCGTATGCAGGGGTATGGATGACGGTTAATAGCTGTTTAAATCCGATGATTTATGCAGCAAAACATCCGGATTTCAAGAAAAGTATGCTATCTCTGCTACGGCCGCGGAGGAAATTTGCTAAATGATAATATGATACTGACATTTATTAAAGCTTACTGATAGCGTTACAAAGTAATAACTTCAGTAAATCCAGGGCCCATATTCAAAAAAAAAACTTACTAACTATTAAAATAGTCAACTAAGCCCTAGTTTAAAACTAATACCTCTAGTTTAAAACTTTACATTTTGCAACTTAATCCATATTCAAGAACATTGCACCGTAGTTGACAACTAGGAAAAGTTGGTTGCTACTCTGGGTATTGGTTGTAATAACCAGTAGGTTATAATAAAAAAAACGGAGAAAAAAAAGAAAGAAACAATTTTTATTTTTTTGGCAAATAGTGATTATAGACATTTATAAAAAGTAAAATAATTTAAGGACACACGCCACGAAAGAAAGGCTTTTTGGCCCGTACAGAGCAATGCGAGAGGATGTGTTTTGGTTGCCCTGTCTAAAGAAAAAGCTTCAAATATGACGGGAACTGGATTTTTTGATTAGATTTCTTTTTCATCATATTCTGTGGTTCAAACGTAGTCAGGCTGATTAAAGATGACTATAATTTTGCTGGTTTTGTAGCAGCAGATTTTCGGTGTCTAGAGAAATTTTGTAGCGAGTTAGAGAAAATAAAATTTTGAGCATATCCTATATTCGAGGCGACCTAGCAAAAATTATCAAGGTTAGCCTATATATTTTTATCAATTTGTTGGCTCATCTAGATCATAAGCTCAAAATAAATCCACGAGTTGAAGCAACCAGTCGCTTTATATATAGCCAAGATATCGGCCATGATCTGGAGGTTGTTTTGCATAGGAATGATTAGGCGATCTATTTGGTGGTGTGTGTTTTTAATGACATATTTGATAACACCCCTTCCCCTCCCCTCAAAAAAAGAAGAAAAAAACTAAACTAGTAAAGCGGTGGTCACAACCCGTCGTACGTGCACGTACGTGCTGTCTGCGTGCAAAAACGTAGGAAAATCGTGCAAAACGTACGTTGTCGGTACCGACTCGGTACTGACTCGGTACCGATTTTGGAGCACGCAGACACGACGTAGCAGTTTTAGTCCATGAGGAACTTTCTCTGCGTCAAGTTGCTACGTTTTTTCCACACGTACGATGGACGCACGTGTATCGTACGAACATCGTACGTGCAACGCACGTGCAACGTACGAATTATCTGAGTCTGATATTTTTTCAGCAGTCACGTCTTCTACCGACGACGCACGATGCACGTGCGTACGTGCTCCGTGCCTACTTTGTCATTGACTAGTTCATCAGTTCATTGAGCACCAAGAACTTACGTTCACCGTACCGAGTCGGCACGTGCTCGGTACCTACAACGTGCGTTTTGCGCACCGATTTTGCACTGATTTGTGCAAGATATATACAGCTGTCAAAATTGTATCTCCAAAAGGCATAAAAAGATAAAATCAACTGCTTGTTCTCGCTAAAAAGAAAAAAAGAAAGGAGTGCCTATAGCTGAATTCTTCTCTGTCAAGTCGGTGTTCTACTATTACAATTAGTCCAGTCCCATCTTCCTCTACATCCATGCACGAAGCCATCATCGCCTTCGTTCACATCACTGTTGTATCTCCCTCTATCCATAAAATGTATTATTAACGACTAACATAGGAAGATCATGACTTTTTATGACTGTAAATATTTCATTTTAAGTCCGATTTTTCAATCGAACGCATTTTAAATGAAGCATTTCTTATACTTTATAATTAATAATTATTATGCTTTTGGTAATTCGAGGAGTCTCTCTGAGCTGTAGCTCTGAGTAGAGGTTTGGATTGATTCGGATGTATCCGACAAAGTCATCCTTGCAACCTATCTCTTGAAACAACGTTATACAGCTGAAACTGAGACTTATTTTTAATCCTTAACAAGTCCATGACACTTAAAAATAAGTCTCAGGATTTTAGTGAAAATGCCTGATCGTCCTCATGTTTTCAACATTCAAGGCAATTGCACGCACGTACAACGTGCGTGTAAGTAAGTACATCGTACGTGAAAGTACGGTCTTCGTATGATCACATGGCAATCGTAGGGAATTCGTACGTTTCACGCACGTTGTAAGCACCGACAACGCACCGACGACGTGCGCCACGTACGATGCACGCACCGACCACAGTCAAGTGTGACTTGCAGAAAACGCACGTACATCGTGCGCACATCGTACGAACGACGTGCGTGACGTACGAACTCCCTACGTTTGCTACTTCCTCTCTGCGTTTTTTGAAAAAACGTAGAGAACGTGGCCTCTCGAAAAAACGTACGAACAAAAAAACGCACGACGGGTTGTGACCAGCGCTTAAGTTGCGCCACATAAATGGAGAGAAAAAATGCTGGGGAAAACGCCAATGTTGCCTAAATGAAATAAAACGATATTTCTCAGTGTAGGCCCACAGTGGTGTAGGCCTATCCTTATAATGTGTTGCATCTATGTTAACACAAACATGTTAAATAGGTCATCGCTTTTCGTTTATGTTATGTTTTCGTTCATGTAAGCACTAGGAGAAAATCAAATCAGCTAAAATGGTACTCCTGTTCTTCCAAACAAAAAGATCTTTAAAAGATCGGATGAAGGTGAAAACAGTTTTCACGTGCTTCTTTTTAAAGAAAGAATAAACGTTATAAATCTAAACCAACTACTCTGATGTGAAGTCTTCTAAAGTCTAAAGTTACTATATAGATTATCGATACGGATTTACGTTATGCTTTAATACGACGCGCTGTAGAAAACAGAAATCCGATGATTTATTCAGTCTGCTAATTGTGTCTATTCTCCTCTTTCGATCTCAACACGCATATGAAAAAAGTGCAGTATCATAATCGGCAAATATCGAACAGTATTTCCAAATTATTTCCGAAAACTCGCCAAAATATATTATTGTCACATTCGATTTGAAGTTCACTGCTATAACAACGAGGTTGCACATATATGCCCACCTACTAATTTATTACGATAATTTTATCGTACTAAATTGAAATTGGAGAAGTGATTGATACATGGAATTCAAAATTAAATTAGTGCAATGTTCAGGTTCGTTTGAATTATGAATTATATGAAATATAGATATCAGTCAAAACATTGGAATATAGACTATTTTTAGAAATACTGTAAAGTAATTGAGATGTTTGTTGTACATCATTTCGATAACAAGGTTAGCGGCGTGCTATATTCAAGCAGTGGCGCACTGGAAAATTCTTTTATTAATTAATGAAATTATTCATTTCAGTTGGGTACAATAGTAAAAATTCATTTCAACAACAGACCTAAATAAATCCTGGTCCCACTATTATGCTCCCGATGTTTTTGCAATGCATTTGTGATGCAGATGCATCATAATTGGAGTGCAACGAGGTCTTACATCGGGCCCGCATTGCATGGCGTCTATTCTTACAGAAAAATATGATATTTAAAGATTTGTGGTGATTGTTGGTATTTTTAACTCCCCCCATAGTTATTTTTTGCCAAACATCGATTTGGGGGCTTGCCTTCTTGAGTTGTTGGTGATATCAGAGGTTTTGTGGGGTAAACTATTCAAACAAGGTAAGGATACGGGGATGCGATAAGGTGGTTTATCCCCCCTCCCTCACTCCCTCCCTCCCTCTTTCTTCCCCTCTCTCCACCTCTCGGTTCAAGAACCTTTTGCGGTGTTCTCTCAAAGCATTTCAGATGCAAAATCATAGTGGATATGTTTGATTGGAAAAGAGTTCGATAAACTATTCAACAATACATCGGTCAGAAATTGCAAAGACATAGAGAAAGAATCACCTTTTAGTCTAGTCAAATTGCACTGAATTGTCAAAATGATGAGAACAGAAATGAAACTTCCACTATGCATTTTCTTAAGGTGTTAGAATTAATATACAAAAAAGTTAACCAAAATCAACCCTTGGGAAATATTTGAAACATCAATTTTTCAAAATGGCAGTCAAATGCACCTAAAATATGCTAAATCATTCTGGAAACGATGTATTTGTAAAAAAAAAACATATGCAAATTTGTAATATTTTAGTAAATATTATAGCTCTGATTATATAATTATACTTACATTCTACATTTCCGGTATATTTTACAAAATGGCAGCCAAAATGGATGCAATTGTTACAGAATGTAATTTGTCAACATCATCTACAGCGTGATATACAGCATGTCTTCTTGATGCATCTTAAATAGACCCTCACTGTATTTTACCGTTTTGTATCTTACTTTGTCACGATTCAAAATGGCAGCCAATCATCCAGTCTTTAATTGTATTTATTAAAAGATAACTATATGAATTAATCATGTATCATAGGCCCTATCCTGATTTAAGACATGTTATTAATTGAGTTAAAGTAGAATTGGTCTGTTTGTTCTTTCAAAGCCATCTTTCATCAATATTTTGAAGTAAAACTAAGTTTTTCATTGCTGTATATGACTTTATATCAAATTTGACGGTCATTTTGAATTGTTTAAAGGGCGCCATTTTGAATTTGGAACATATAGCAACAACATCTAAGGAGTTGTTGGTCTGTAAGTAACCTGGTACCCTGGTAATCTCTCAATTTGAAAAAAAAAAAAAGTTTTTAATGCTGTTTTAATGCCTCTCTATTATCAATTTTTAACGGCAAAATTTACTTCGTCGGTCATTATGGACCTTGTTATGAACGTTACTTTGGATTTGAAACATGTTAGCAGCAGAATTTTTGGAGGATTTTATCTACCAGAAGCTTCAAAACCACTTTCCATTAATTCTTTTGAAACAAAAAAGGTTTAAATGTGCCACTGCTACACATTTTGTGCCTCCAAACTATATTCTGACTGCAATTTTGGACATTTTATGGGTACCATATGGGATTTGAATCATGTTAGCAACATGATATTTAGACAATTGGATCTCTTGGTATCTCATAACCATTTTCTATCATTTATTTTGAGAAAAAAGTTTTCTTTTAATGCTGTTTAATGCCACCTTAACACAATAATGGGTGATTTTGGTGGCCATTTTGGGCCTTTAATGGGTGACATATTGGATTCAAAACAGGTTTTGAAGAGATTCGTCTGTAGGTGCCCTCAAAGCTATTTTCCATTGATTGATTTGTAAAAGGTGAACACTTTTAATGCTGTTTTAATGCATTCTTCAATCTCTACTGAGATACAAAAAAGAGTTTTTATGGCAATTTTGGACTTTTTATGGTGTGCTTTTTAGAGTTAAAAACGCTTGAGGGTGAAATAGGGCTGTTGGTACCCTAGACAGCAGTTCTATCGATTATCTAAAAATATAAGGAAGTTTTTAACACTGTTCAATGCCCCTCCAGCCATACTTGAGCGACATAATGATTTTAGGTAGCCAATTTTGGAACTTATTACGAACGGCATTTCATTACATGTTCCTTGCCTTAAACTTTTGTACCACTGATTTTGACATTTCACTGGTAATAAATCATCCAATATTTAGCCCACCCACTACTATGTGGTCTACATTGACGAATGTGAAGGACACAATGATACCTTGAAGGCATATTCATGTCATTCAAGGCATGAAAATGGTAACTTAATTGGTTGTGGACTAAATATCGGATAATTTATTACCGGTGAAATGTCAAAATCATTGGTACAAAAGTTTAAGGCAAGTAACGTGTAATGTGAATTCTGAAAAATGTTTGAAATAAACATATGTATGAATGAGTCTTTCCTACCCTCATACTCATCTTACATCGAATATTTTAAATGCCTTAAAGGTTTTTAATACTGTTTAATGGCATTTTTGTCCATTTTTAGCTATAAAATTATATTTCAGCGGCCATTTTGGACCTTTGATGGGTTCCATTTTGAATTTTGAATTAGTAAATGATAAAATTTAAGGTCAAAATTATAATCCATATGTTTCTTTCTCTTAATTTGTGTACTTTTTCAATTCAAATATGCTTGTTTTTGTCGATTTCATATGCTATTTAGCGGCCATTTTGAATCTAAATCATGAATTTGACCTAATTCAATCTCTAAATATGCATTTGCTATTGTTAACGACACCATTACACAATGATAATTTCGCATATTAAGTTGTTTAGACGGATTGCTGTAAGCAGATTATAGCAAATATATGCTATTTTGGCGGCCATTTTGTTTTTCTCATTTTTCCCGTACTTCCCAAGGGTTGATTTTGGTAAACTTTTTTGCATATTATTTCTGACACTTTCAGAAAATGTATAGTACAAGTTTCATTTCTGTTCTAATCATTTTGACCTTTCATGCAAATTAGAGTTAATTTTACTGGACTATTTGTATCCTCATTAGCAATACATCGCTACTTAGGCCCATATCCATAGGTTGTTCCCATATTGAAAGGTTTTGAAGATGCCATACACCGCCTGGGACAATTCTACGCTTTCCACAACCCAATTTATGTAAATTGAGGGGCGTTGAAAGATCATTTGGTACTTTTCTTCCAAGCATTAAGAGGCGCAATCAAGCGTGACCAAGACATTCAATCACCTACTTATCACTCATGCTGCAGATACACATTCCATATGATCACTCAAATTGAGTAGAGAAGTGTAGCGTTGACCAAGGCGGGGTCAAATCAAGTTTGACCTAAAAATCACGTTTTGACCTATTTTTGTTGTTGCCTCCTTAACAGTTCATGAAAAAATTGATCACATTCGGAGTTCCATTTCACACCCAAGAAGATTACCTACAAAATCTGACCAAAAGCATCATAATTTCCGGATATTTTTATCCGATAAATTGACCTTTACATAAAAAGTGGTAAAAATATTTTTATTCGAACTTTATGAGCAACCGTGTACATTGTATATAAACACCTCACAAAAGATAAGTGGACAGTCAGTCTGACCCCCATAAATCCAAGTAAGAGCCCCCTAAGTCCAACAATATTGACATATATGAAAAATATGGAATCTCAGCTAAATATTGACCCCAAATTTGACATCAAAACTGCTACCATTGTTTTACACTATCCATTTGAAATTTTGATCTTAGTTTTCATTTCTCACATAGGGTAATACACACAGTACATAATAAATGGTCCAGCTCTACTCCAGCTAAATGTAAGGAAAAGGTTGTTTACAGCATAATGACATGACTCAGGATTTCATTTTTATTTTGTTTTGTCTGACCAAAAAAAAATCAATTTGAAATGTGAGGAAATCAATTAGCAGCGAAGTGTATACTTTTCTTTTTATTGATTTATTGAGATGATAAGAAGGAAAGTTTTAACTTATTGTGTATAATTTAAGAAAATCAAGGTAGGGCTCGTTTGCGTATAATCATAGCCACTCGACAAAAAGGATATCAAATCAAACCAATTTTATCCAAAAGGATAATTACATGTGTCTAAGTTGGTAAAACAGTTAAGATCGGCACAGCAGCTCTGTACTCTACGCAATATGAAAAACACTGATCGTCTATCGATTCCACTAGGCATTGTGGTGATGCTCTGTTACACTGCAGGTATATCCAAAATGCGAGAAATGAAAATTGAGATAGACTTTTCAAACGGCTAGTGTAAAATGATGGTAATGGTCTTTGATGTCAAATTTGGGGTCAATATTTAGCTGAGATGCCATATTTTTCATATATGTCAATATTTTTGGACTTTGAGGGCTCTTACTTGGATTTATGGGGATCAGACTGACTGTCTACTTATCTTTTGTGAGGTGTTTATATCAAGCATGTCGAATACGCAAGATTGTTATCCATAGAGGGGAGCGTGGCTGAGCGGTTAGAGCACGGGTCTCGTAATGCAGAGATTGTGGGTTCGAGCCCAAGGCCGGGCGGTTTTCGTCTCCTTGTTTCCTTGAACAAGAAACTTTACAGTCACGTAAAGCCGTGGGTCTTCTGTACGAATAGACTCCTTCATGGGGTATGCATGTTATGCAAGTACTTGTATCATTGATTGATTGATTGA
>JXSR01S000219.1:26131-54649 GCA_000969725.1 Ophiothrix spiculata
GATGCGTGAATCTTATGTATTTTATTGTTTCCTCACCCTGCTATATTTAAGAAAAGTTATTTTAAATTCAATAACTCAGCAACAAATGCATCAATTTTTGAAATTCTTTCAGAATGTATTAGGATAAATAATATTACAACTAAAAACAACTATTCCATTATTTTGTTTATGAAAAGCGCCCTCAATTTAATATTAACTGTATTGGCTTATATCTCGAAAACAGAAAAAATGCAATCTTGCAATTTGTAAACAATCATAACTCAAACACGAAATATTGTATAACCATATCCTTTTGCAGATATTTTACGAAAACCTAGATATAGTGAACTATGTATAAGCGGATTTTTATAATTTTGTCGTAAATTTGAATTACGGGGCAAAATTACTTGATTGGTCATATTCTCGTTGCCATGGCAACCATATAAAAAATCCACTTACATAGTTCACTGCGTATTGTCATCATACACCTACTCCCCAAGTTTGGTTGTGGTAGCTTATTTTGCTCTGTAGTTATAATTGTTTTCGTGTTCAACTAATCAGAGGCCTTACACGGTTACCATGGCAACCATAACAAAAATTTTGCACGTTTTTCGAAAGTCCTTAACATGGGCTACAATATAATATATAACATTGGTGTGTCGCTATTTGGGAACATATTCATCCCAAAGATCTGCCTCTAAACCCCCAAACCCCCCCCCCCCCCGATCCCCCTTAATCCAGAAAAATCAGTGAAATGTTGTAGATATAAGTTCTTTTAGTGGTTGCGGGAGTAAGGGCAGTTACCGTAGATGTCATAACTTCCTGCACCTTACTGGGGTAACGACAGTGGCTGTGCCGTGTTGTTTATTCACCCTACTCCCGTTATACATCTGAAACACCTTGTCAAATGGGTCCATTTGTTAAATACGAAGTGAGACATGGGATTTTCTTCGACGCTTAGTTACTCTCAGGCACTGGTAGAAAAAAACATATTTAAAACAAATCAGTTTATTGGTTTGTTTGTCGTTTTTACACGCCCGTAAATTCCTTATGTTGACATTTTCTCTAATTTATCCCTATTTGTAGCTCAAAGAGCGCCAAATTTTTTGGACAAATTCTTTAAAATCTATGGAACCGCTGACCTACATATGTGATCTTGGTGTCATTTTACTTTGGAAACGGAGTACAATTCGAATGTATTATGAAAAATAAATTGAATAGGAACCTTAATTTTCTCGTTGATATCCCAATTTTTAGGTAAAACGTCCAAACAATTGCTCTAAAACCCATCAAACATCATATGACTTGTATGTTAGTACTTCAATGCAATTCAATTCAATTTATAATACCCTGTATTGTCACTTATATTTTAATTTCTGAAGATATTTAAAAAAAATGTTTTTTGACCATGTAGATGTATTGAGTTAATAGATGTATATCCAATGAATACAAATATATGTATTCACAACCACATTATCATTTCCGTTATTTGAAGCATCGTCGCGGATCTCATCGAGTTTAATATTCGATTGCAAAATTGTCCAATTTTATTACAAATAAAACCAGCATAATTACAGGGTAGATGCATGCTGAGTATACATATTAGCTATGCCATTTTAATGAAGATTTAACATTTATTATAAGTTTATTTCGTCAAGCAGAATATTAATTGAAGATGCCAGCTGTTCCTAAATTTTAATAAGTGTAGAACATCGGAATGAAACAGTCAGTATTCAGCCCTTGGAAAAGTTATTATGCTTCATTGCATTACATTTAACATACGGATTCACAATGTTCAAATGTAATTCAAATTTATATTATAGCTTTTGCTATTTAAGGCTACGGCGTTTTTGACATGATCCTTATAAGAACATTCATACGCAAAACAAAAATATAATCTAGACATTATACTTTATATTGTACTTTGTATGTGTGTCAAAAACTGTGATAGTCTACAAGTGTTAGTTGCAAAATCTAGCCGTGACATTACTACAGCATCGTGTTGTTGAAAAAAGAACTTCATCTTAAAAAAACATTTTTCATAACGGCAAATATGCCGGTGTAAAAGTAATCAAAGTCCCCCTGGAATCAAAATTCGTATCCTTAGACCATAACGGAATAACGGCCTGGAAGAGAGATTCTAAAGTAAGCAAGCCAGTTACGTGTTTTTGTTTTGTTTTTTTGTCCGAATCTTTCTATGTGAAATCAAGGTGAAGTTCATATATATAACATACTAATAAAAAATTATCAATAGTATACATTAATATAAACTTATTAGCTCTTATTCTTCCACCTCAAGCCACAAATTGATTGAAAAACCCTCATTTCATGTATTTTCTACGGTTACTAGTCTTAACTGATACTTCTTATCCATCATAATTTGTATCTAAAGTTTGGAGAGAGACTGACTTAACATAGTAACAAGGATATAAAGCTATAATGATACACACCACCATACGAGACCAGAACTGATGCTAATCATAATTTGGTTATTCGATGTAAAAAGTCAGTGTTTTACATTGACATTACAATGATCATTAATGATTGAATTTGTGTTATTTGTTGGTTTGACGGCATGTTTAGAATGATTTTGAAATACTAAACCCACCTTTATCATGTTTATACATTGCTTCTCATGTCAACTTTTCGATATTGCGACGGTACCAAAAAAGCAAATGGGCGATTATAGCCATGCCATCACAATAAGACTGCACGACATGCGTTAATGCGTTTTATTGAAGACTATGAATTTTACAGAAGATTCAACTTCTAATAGTGCACCGCACGTTTACGAATGTTTCTGTGAGCGTCAAATAATAGCAGTGATAGGTTGCATCACGGCTGCATTAGGATTATTCGGAAACACACTCGTAATACTTGCCATCATCACCAACAAACGTCTACAAACAAGAACCTATGCCTTCGTGTTAAATCTTGCCGTTGCCGATGTCGTAACTTGTTCGCTTATGATTCCTAACATTGTAGCAATTCTCAGCGGTGACGAGAATATTATTCCACATGAATTTTGCGTTTTCATCGCGTTTATGCACGTTGTTTGTATCGGAGCGAGTGTCAACACACTGACATGTATAGCTATTAATCGTTTGATTCGTATTACCCGATCTCTAGACTTATATCATCGCGTCTTTAAGAGGCATCGCATCTTTCTTATGCTGTTGTTAATTTGGAGCCTTCCAGTGTGCGTTGCATTGATTCCGATACTTACGCCAATAAGTGGATTAGGGTTCAATCCAAGATTCTCTTTTTGCGTGCTTTTGACTGAAACAAAAGGGTCCGATTTATATGCTGATATAATTGTGGCATTATGTTACCCAGGCCAACTTTTGGTTACTTCTTACAGCTATGGAAAGGTGTTCCACTACGTCAACAAAACATCCAAGACGCTGTTGTCACATGCTGACAAAGAAGAACTTCCTACAGTTTCATGCAATGTTAGCAAGTCCATTAAGGATAAGAATGATAAGCGAAAAAGCGGAAATACCAATGAGAAACTTCAACGAAGATTATTCCAAAGGCAGGTTGCGTTAACAAAGAACCTATTTATTGTTTTATGTACGTTCTTTGTGTGTTTTACTCCGTCTGCGATTTCCGTTCGTTTTCTCACACCCGATTCTGATCATTTCAAACCGTACGGAGCATTATTATTTTTGACGAATAGTTGCATGAATCCGATTATATATGCCGCAAAACATCCGGATTTTAAGAAAAGCTTTCGACTTATTCTGTGCTGTAAACAGTCTGGCTGTAAAGCTGTCCGAATACCTGAACAAATATCTGATTCATCTGTTATTAATTCACATCAGTTACAAAAACAAAACTCCCCTCGTCGTATATAGGCTGAAGTTGTTTGATTTTCTGCTGCCGTTGTTGGTCTCAACACGAGAAAATAGAGAGGTTGCTTAGCATAATACGTCAACTTTATTTTTTCATACGCTGAGATTATTTTCTATGTAGGCTGAGACCGCCCGTCATTTTCCTGTGACGCAGAAAACATGCAAAAATCACAGAATTAGAAATTGCAACAAGGGAACATTGGAATCAGTTAGAAAATAAGCAAATATTCAAATGTCTATAATCAGTTTTCAAGTAAATAATACCATTATAAAGCAAGAGTTGTTAACTTAGACTACGGTCACAGTTAGTCGTACGGCGTACGTACAAACTGTTACGAATTTGCGTAGAGCGTGTTGACATTTTCAAAACCATTGTTTACAACATTTTCATGGTCTCGGATGCAGAGCCGCCAAACAACCGATTTTAAGAGTGTGTACAAAGTGATCCAATCGTCATCAAAACACTGTTCGTAACTGTTCGAACGAAGTACAGTTTGTGACCACTCCGCCCTGAGCTTCTCCCGGTATTTCTCTAGACCTGCTAATTGGCCCAATTGCTCTTCAGCTTTCTTCTATCGACTCATGACCCTTGCCCCGGGAATGCTCGGAACCCAGGGGGGGGGGGGGAACTCGCACTTCCAACTCTGCAATGTAGGCCTATGGGCTGAAATATACTGCACCTTGTACCGTGTAGCATGGTTTTATCCCCGATCAGTGGCGTAACCAGAGAGGGGAGGGGGAGTTTCAATATATAGGAAATGTACTGCATGTGCAAAACCCTTTGCGCAAATTTTGGCAACAACCTGAGAAAAAACTCTAGTTTTCACTAAAAAATTTATGAATTTTAGCAGAATTTGGATTTGCTATATGAGAAATGTTTGGGTGTACTTTTTTGTGTCTGACATGATTTCGCACCCTGCAAAATTGTCTTGTCCTTGCTCGCCCTCTCAAATGTCTGGTTACGCCACTGTCCCCGTGGTTTTATCCCAAATTTTCAATATGCCTACAGTTGTTTTTTTCCCGTTATTTTAACAATATTAAGCATATCATTACACTGAAAAAAATTGACTTATGATCGGGCTCATGATGTTGCATTTTTCTTTTCTTTCTAATATAGAAACCATATTTAAGTCGTATCAGTGCATGTTTCCCATCATTTTACCATATCTAGAACTCGCCTTGTATTGTTATTTTTAATGCAACTGTGTTTGAGATGATCATCCACTGAGCATAAAAAATGGCAAGTCCACGGTACATCGTTGGTAAAATGTATAAATGAAGAATGAAACTAGAAGGTGTGTTTTCACGATGTTTTAATAAAAAAAATACTATGCTGACGTTTCGCACGTAAATGCTTCATCGGAGTAAATAAATTCGTGGGAAAATGTCTGTGACATTCTCCCACACAATTAAGTCAATGACATTCTCCCACGAATTTAGTTACTCCGATGAATCACTTACGTGCGAAACGTCAGCATAGTATTTTTCTTATTAAAACATCGTGAAAACACACCTTCTAGTTTCATTCTTCATTTATCCACTGAGCATGCTGAGTATTTTGCTGACCAGCCCGCTAGGCAAAGAAACAAATAGGCCTACCCCTTGCCTGTTTAGGCTATGCTTAATTACGGATGCGTGAAATTGCATGATTATGCTGCTACGGTGAATGGCTTTCACGAGTTAGAATTTTCAAAGTTGAAGACTTTCGTTGCTAGCATGGTACTAGTAATCATTGTATCATTACCATAAGTCTGTGTAAGAATATAGGCGTGACACAATGAAGTCAAATGATTTTGCAAAATGCTATTAATTATAATACGAAAAGAAGCGAGTCTAGACGAAAAGGGCCGATAAGGACACGTGGTAAATAATCGAAAAATACCGAGTGGACATGGCTTGGAAATTTCAAGTTTAAAAGAAAAGTAGTCTGTGCATCATTTTATTTAGAATATTGAAAATAGACATCCTATTCTATCTGAATTTTCAAACTTTAAAATGTTGCACAGAACCAATTTTGACATTTTTTCGGTTCATTATGCCATAGACAGCTTAGAAAATGGAGAAAAGATTGAAGTGAAGTGAGCGGGTTGAGTTGGCCCTTTTGACGCATTTTTTATTCTTTTTAATTAACGATAAGCCGCAGTGTCTTAGTATTTACATAAAACATAGCTTGGGTACATATCTATCTTGTATTAACAGGAAAATCTTCTAGACCTTAACCTCTCCAATACAGGGGCGTTCAAACAAATGGGGGGCCAACCTACCCCACCCTCCCCTACAATCATTCTTAGACGTGGGAGGAATTTGATAAAAATCATTTATATTTTCTTTTACTTTTCTTCTACAATTATTCACCAAGATTTTTCAATTTGTACATAATTCTTGTCCGGGGTTTAAAGTTGATATAATGTACATTGATGTTAATTTTCCCGATTCTATCATGCAATGCTTCTGTAGCTCAGTCGGTTTGCGCGCCAGTCATGAGATCTGGAGGGTCGTGGGTTCGAGTCCTGCCAAAGACAGTTGTGCTTAAAAGTTTGTATTCGCAGTGAAAAGAATGAAAAATAATTAATTAAAAAAGTAAATATGATTAAATGCCGCCCTCTTTCCTATCTAGGACGCAGGAATTTAGACAAAAATTGGAGCCACGATTTCTGCGAAGTGTCATCTCCTATATTCATCCTCCTTGATTGAGCCTTCAGTTTAGGGATTGTTTTGCTAAGGAAATTTCGGATCGCGATGTAAAGAGGAATTTATTGTCGTGTGGAAAGTCAACGTTCTTTTTTATTATAAAGATTCGCTATATTCATGTAGTTTAAGTGATCTAAAATTGAATTTTAGTGTGCCGGATCTGAGGAGCCTGTATTGGTTTGTTGTATTAGAGCGAATAAAGAGCGAAATTGCTCAGATTTTCATGCATTTTAGAAAACATGTGTGATACACGTAGGACATTAATATTACATTTGACGTGTTACTTTGCTTGTATTATTAAACTGTTCAATATTATATATTACAAGAGTTTTTAAATCAGAATGTTGAGCCCATCTCTCCTGTCGGATCGTCGTCGGATTCGAGTGGTGGTGTGCGTGCTCATTGTGGTGATGCTGGGGGTTCGGGTAAGACTATTTATTCCGATACCACGATCCACTGCATCATCCGATGTGGTACGTTATTACTCGGCTCCCGCGATGATCCGGAGCATCGGACTCAGAGCACGACTCTTGATTTATAGTGAGTTATGCATCTAATGGGGTTCCGACTTTTGGTAACCCACTGACCAGGTGACCCTCTAGCAGGTGACCCTATACCTAATTTTTACCCCCCGTAAAGATGACAGACCAAATTATTTATTCAATATAATCAATTTTGGTGTGCTATTTTTACAGGGGTAAAAGATGAGGTAGGGTCACCATGCTAGAGGGTCACTGGGTCAGTGGGTCACCAAAAGTCGGAATCCGACTTTTGGTGACTTTTGGTGACCCACCAAAACAGTGACCCTGCTTTGTATCAAAAGACCGTGATGTACACTAGCGTAAGTCGGCGAAATATCCTCTCGCTCTTGCTAGCTGTTGATAGTGAACATCCTTCTGCTAGGAAAGTGATGACCACTGTACTCCAATTGTTTATCGCCCATCATCAGCTATAGTTAATTCATAGATCGTAGGTTAATCACTAGAAAAACATTTAATAAATTTGGAGCTAATTTTTGACAGTCTGGGTGTGGGTCACCAAAAGTCACCAAAAGTCGGAATCCGACTTTTGGTGACCCACTGACCCTCCCATAATGGGTACCCTACCTTATTATGTACCCACACCCGTTAAAGTAGACACGCCAAAATAAGATATGATTTGGCGTATCGCCTTTACGGGGGTAAAAAATGAGGTAGGGTCACCATGCTAGGGGGTCACCGGGTCAGTGGGTCACCAAAAGTCCGAACCCCATTTAATGTGTAAGAGTTAAAAAGAAATCTGCCAGATCATGCATAGCTATGATTATGTTCTTTTTATGGAAACTTTCTAGATTTAATGTGCAGTCAATTATTGTAACGGCGCTCAGATCATATTTGGTATATCCTGAAAAATGGTTTAATCCATTTGTTAAAGAATGAGGTCTGGAATCTGACTGATATAGAAGTGAATATTGTTAACATCATGAGCTCTGATATATTTGTAAAAATAACCAGACAAGTTATTGTGTAAAGATTATTGTTACCCTTGATGTTGTTGTTATAAAGATAAGCTGAGAAATGGATAAGCGAAAGTTTTTATGCCGGATCATTGGTTGTCGGATCATTGGTGTAGCCAACCCAACTTTCAATTTTGGCTGCTCCGGTGATGCAACAACGCCGGTGAAGGTATAACAGGTTGACCTTGGATAGTGTGTGATGATAAAAAGTCACCGCGTCCGTTTCTGTCCCCCCTGCCCGGTAATATGTTTTTGTAACGATCCGGGACGGATCGGTTTGGGGAGAGGGAAGGCGGAAATTCAGTGGTGTGTTCTTGAGGGCGTCCTTTGTGACGTGTAAAGTAGTGACGTCACCTTTGGTATTATTTAAGGCATTGCTGCGAGCACTTGACGCTCTTCTGTACCAAGTAAGTGTAAGGCCCACATCAACGCTCTTCAGGATTAGAGTACAAATTGACGCTCTCTACGCACACTCCTGCTCCGCCTCTGCAATCCAAGAGTCCGGATCCGACCCTGAATGAGCCCCATAAAGTTGAGAACTCTATATCTCTTTGTTCGAGTGTGAGTTATTCCAGTTGTTGTCTCTAGTATTAAAGTCTGACTCCGGCTAAGTAATCCAAGGGTACGGGCAACCGGCCGCCCACCGCCATCGCCGTCATAAGCCTTGCTGCTCGCTACCACATTAAGATCACGCAAGTGAAGATAGGTTCCGCCACAATATGAACAGAAAATCTAAATATATGTTTTAATTTCATCGAACAGGCTGCTGATACATCCCAAAGTTATCCTGTTTTGTATACAACAAGGGCGAAATTCATACAAAATTGGCCTATTGTCAGGCATTGCTGAAACCCTCAGCATGCTCAGGTGTTAAATATCTATCATACAGAAGTTGCCCTTTGTATTTTATTCCTGCCAAGATCCTAACCTATCCAATGATATTTTCATCTTCCTGATTGGCCATATAGTTTCATCGGACAGAAGGGAAATGTTATGGTACACTCATGATACATTATTAATTGGAAGCTATAGAAACCTTGTGTGTGCCACTAGAACACAGTAAACACAGCATTTTTGCAGTGTGGCAAAGGTTTTAATGCAAAAAACACTGGTAAACATTATGATATGGGAGTTATTTTGAATTTTTAGCTTGTTAACAACCTAATTTGGGGGACAAATATATCAGTTGCAACTCTCATAGTCAATTGCTATCAAACATTTTGAACATACAGTGTGTTTAATGCTATTTTAAAGTTCTTTAACCCATTGCTATCAAATATTTTGAACATATAGTGTGATTGATGCTGTTTTAAAGTCCATTAACCGACTTTTAGCGCATTAAAACGTATTTGGCGGCCATATAGGATCTCAGTATAGGCGCCATTTTGAATTTTAAACATGTTAACACTATAATTAGGGGACAAATGATCTTGTTGTAGCCCTACATGTCATTTATTGTTGATTATATACGATAATTTGCATTTCAAATGATATTTTTGTCAATTTCAGTTCAAATATGCTACTATGGCGGCCATTTTGGATTTTGAGGTCAAGGTGACTCTAAATCATATATACTGTCATCCCATTGTGTTTCTCATACCAAAATTAGTGGGAATTAATTAAAGGTGATAATGCTATTTCTGGCATACAAAGTATGATTGCCCAAGCGGCGTTTCAACTATATATTCGAGCGGAAACGCGAGTCCATCTGCCATCTGTGGGGTAATAAAGCGATACAACATTTTGGCAATTAAGTGTCTGATCTACGGTGCTTTTTTTGTATGTATGTATATTTGCCCATTTTTTCTTTGTGTACACATAGCTTATCTTGGCAAATTGTTTTTGAAATGGGAAAAATAAGAATCATGGAGTTTTATCACTCCATATATCAATACCTTTGACTAGTTGGATCCCTCTTACCAGAATGACTCCCATAAACGTCATAATTCATATACATCAAAAGATGCGTAAAAGATACAGGAATGATTAAAAAACTATTTTGTTTAATCATTCGTAGATACCCTGTATTATCACTTATTTTTAACTTTCTGGAGAAATAAAAAATAAATCCAATTTGCTTTTTGACTATCTACATGATCTAGATGTAATGAGTAAATTTGTGTATATACACCAGACCCTTACCAAATTTGTGAACAGCTGGCATCTTCAAGTAATATTCTGCTTGACTAGGTAACATATTCATTTTTATGACAAAGCTAACTTGTATACTCAGTATCTACTCATTATGTAATTTTGTTGGTTTTATTTGCAATCGAATATTAAACCAGATGATATCTGTGACGATGCTTAAAATAACGGAAATGATTATTTGGTTTTGATTAAATATATTCGTATCATTGGATGTAGATTGGCATGAACTTTGAGATGAATTTACACAATTTTTCCAAATTATTACATGTTAATGTCATATACCATATTAGAGAAGTTTTAAAAAACATAGAGCCTCTGATTGGCTAAAGACTTACACAATCATAACTAAAAAACGAAAAATACCCTGGGTACCAAACTTGGGTAGTACTATAGGTGTAGGATATATATAAATACGAAAGGCACTATGAAGCCGGATTGTTTATATCGTTGCCATGGCAACCGGTAACCGTCGCCAACCAATTAGGTAATTTTGCTTTATAATTCAAAATTGGAAACTTTTTTTCAAATAAAAAGCATTATAAAGTAGAGATTCTGTAGGTTTACTTTGTGATAATATCTAATTTTTCTGATCTAGAAGAATTGGTTGGACAAATCTATACCAGACCTCCCTTAAAACAAAATGATTAATATCGGAATTAAACAGCTTAAACATGATTGAAATGATTTTATACATGTAAACACGTCTAGCCCTTTTCTATTCATGAATTATCCATTGTGTTTCTTTTGTTTAAAGTTCGTTTTCCTGATCGTTATTTTTAAGAATGAGGTCTAGAGCTGTTATCTGAAATAACGTTCTGGGCAGTGAAGTGAGACGAGATGGAGAATTAGAAACACTGTTTCTAGTTTGACATTATCAACAATTTATTATGCAGTCATGAAGTCAGCGAATTAAATTGGTAACCTTAATATTTAAATCAAATAGGCCTATAGAATGAGATCCGAACCTGATAACAGCGTTTTACGTAATAATGGTAAAACATGTAAAACAAATATCAAAATCATTCGCACTCTGAGTTCGAAAGTACTTATTTGCATTTTAAACACCACCAGGTAAATATCACGTTTACGGTTCACATTGTATCAAGTAGCTATTTAAGAATTTGAAATCACAATGTTAATTATATCGCTTTGTTCATTTGCATAATAATTCATTGTAATGTCAAATATGTACACAACAATAAACACGGGCATATGAAGAAAAAACAAAAACAAGGGAGTCAAGGGAATCTACCATTATTTTGAAACACAATTTCAGCATACTAGACATACAGCAAGAGCCAATAGCTTATGTTTCACAAAAGGATGCAATACATCCACTATGCAATCCATCTAATATGCAGTACATTTTATACACCATCGGCGTAACTCTGTATAAAGAGTGGTACCACAAGGAACGCGTTGGCTATGGCCGATGTAATGAAATTTGACATTTGTGTGTAAAAAAACCCAGAAAGTAGGCCTATATATGGTGTTAGAAATATTGCTTTAAAATTAAACCTTTGACCCTTTTTAATAATCCCCAATTATTACTGAAAACTGACCACCCGTGTTAAAGGCATACAATTATTTTCTCTCGAAACGCATCAAAGTTCACGGTCTTATGGTGAGATCCATCAATCAGCTTCAATCTTCTTTCATTTGTCCTTCCTTTTTTTAGCGTATTATTTAGCACAATCACAAGATATCACCAGAGACGGTAGTGTTTTAAAATTAAATTATTATGGATATTTTACTTATTAGATATTTTGAAATTAAAATGTTTTATGCTTTAAATTGAATTTCAAAAAGTATACCTGTGCTCGCTGTGTATGTCAGATAAACGGTTACGTAAGTACCATCTATAGAAAACGATATATTACAAAAAACAAACTCTCACCAATACTTGGATGTAGAGATTACCAAAGACTTAAAATGGAAAACACATAAACCAAATATCAGCTAAGGGTAATAGAGTGTTGGTTTTTGATTTATAAAGAGAAGTCTCATAAATTGTACAGAATATATCAAACTTACTGCTTACTCTTCACTCGTTAGACCCACCATTGAGTACTGCTCCGCTGTATGGGACCCATACACAGTAGATCAAATTTTCCAGCTAGTAGCGATCCAGCGTAGAGAAATACGTTACGTCAAAAATGACTACAGTTAAAAAAAAAGTGTCACCAAAATTCTCAGAGATGCAAATTAATATTATGCCTCTGCAAGAGGTGCAAGAAAGGAGGAAAATTGATAGACTACCAATTACCATTCCACATGATACATCACCCGACCTGTTGCCAAACCAAACGAAGCAACCTATTCACATTTTAAGAACTCCAAGTCAACAAAGTCGTTTTTGTATTCTTATTATCAATGTAAAATGTATAATCTTATAAAAGCTTACACAACTTGTACCATGCTTTCTCTGGAAAAATCAATCTTTGAATTCAATCTTTGGGACATGGTAAACTTCAATCATACTTTGCTTCAATGAATATCAGTATCATTTAGTATTTCCTCTGCGGACGTAATAGCGAAAGCATACTTTTCTTAAAATCGGGATGTTTTGCTGCATAAATCATCGGATTCAAACAGCTATTGACCGTCAACCATGTCGCTGCGTATGGAATGAATTGACCAGAATTTGACATCAAAATGGTAATTACGTATGGAGTTAAGCATATCAAGAAAGCGCATAAAATAAAGAACAAATTCTTTGTAAGAGTTACTTGTCGATGAAATAAGACTTGTCGAAATCTAGTGCTCGCTTGGCTCAAACGTGTGCTTGATCTGTTCCTAGAAGACCGGGTGACATTTTGTGAAAGTGATGGAAGTTCTTCCTTGTCCAGTACCAACAGCTTTTTGGATGTTTTGTTGACGTAATAAAACACCTTAACATAACTATAAAATGTAACCAAAAGCTGAACAGGGTAACATGCTAGAGCAACTAACATCACATATAAAAAGGAACCTTCATGTTCTAAAATCCACAAGCATATTGAATATCTTGGCTCGTACCCGAGCTCAGTAAGTGGCGTAAGTACTGGGATCAGAGCTACGCACACTGGGTGACTCCATACAAGCAACAACATCAGGAAGATGTTGCGAGTTTTATAAACACGCGTGTAATTATGCAAAGGTTGCGTAATGCGAACCAATCGATTAAGAGCAATGCAAGCTAATGTATTGACGCTTGTTCCGACGCAAACAATAAGCATAAACGCGTTGAAAACACAAACTCCATTGGGAAGAATATATCCTTCATCGCTGAGAAACGCTACGGCATTGAGAGGTAAAAGCGAACAAGTTAAAACGTCAGCAACGCTAAGATTGAATACAAAAGCATTGGTTCTCGTTTGTAGACGTTTGGTGGTGATGATGGCCAGTATTACGAGTATGTTACCGAATAGTCCCAACGCAGCCGTGATGCAAGATATTGCTGCTAAAATTTGACGCTCACAGTAGCATTCGTAAACGTGAGGTGCGCTGTCTGACGTTGATATTTCTGTTACATTCATCGTATAGCAATGTTTAGAAACCTTTAAATCACTGATTGCCAGTATCTACGCAAAGACAATAAATCTCTCAGCTTTTTAAAAAATCTCTGTTGAAATCATGAATCGCTCATAGTTCCTGGAGAAAGTCGGGCCCACTTAAAGTGGTAATGATTTATCGATAAACAAGCGTTTTGACATGAAGAGCTTCACATGAGAGATTTCTGCAGACTATATAAATCCATTGCAAAAATTATGATGGCGATCATAAGCAAGTTGCTTCTGAGAGTTTTCAAGATTGCTATATTACAAAACTTAAACTTGTAGTTGAAGAAAGTAACTTAAGATAGATGCGGCTTCATCTCATTTGTTAGAATGTTGCCTCAGTTCTTATGACGGGTAATGAATCGTGTCAGAAATTCGTCGGATTCGTTCATCATCGTACACGTTAAATCGTCTACTTCTAACATGATTATGTGAAACAAGATGTATGAATCGGTGAATAGCGAACAGTACTTTCAAAAGAAGTAAAAAACAAGAGTTGACCAGGCAACAATAACATGGATTGGACGGCACATCATGATAATTCAATTTCATTGTGCTGAAATTGGACCAAGTTGAATGAAAATGAAGAGTTCGAATTGATTGATTCGTCAAATTAAAAATTAAACCAGTGCAATGTTGGTCAGTTCAAGATCTCATCGGAGTAGTATGAAATGTAGGTCAAAACAGTGGAACATAATACCTAATACTTAATAGCCTATGTTAAGAAATGTTAAAAAGTAATTCATAACTCTTTTGTACATCAATATTTTGATTATCAGGTTAGTGTGCTATAATCAAGCAGATTGCGAATTGGCATGCAGTAAATGGAATTTATTAAAGAATAAATAGATGTCGTTTTTTATGTTGCTTAAATAGTAGATAGTAAATATAATCAATAATTTAGTATAATAATAATTATGTATAGCGCCCTCATTTTTGCACAAATCTTAATTTACAAAAAATACAAATAAATGAGCTCAAAACTAACAAAATTTCAACCAAAATGAAATGAAATTTTGAGAATGGGCTCAAAACTTTATTATGCAACACATTCCACTTATTTATACTGCTGTTTCAACTTTCTGTGAGGAAAATTTTTGGTTAAAAAAGAATAAATGTCCACCTCAAACAACAGCGTGTAGTGGTTAAACTTTAACAAAATTATTTCGAAACTCAAATGGACAATAAGGTTTTATTCGGGTTAAACAAATTTGATAGAAGAACTTGATTGAATATAAATGACCAATGATGACCAAAACCAGTGAAAATATTGACTCTGTGGAGTGCAAAATACCGTAATCGCTATTTATTTGCAGCTGACCAAAGCGATCGGAATCCGAGTGCAAACTATCCATTCAATCAATCTATATACAATTCTGTACCAACGCACAGACTATGTTCTTTGGCAATTGCGCACTTAGTTTGCGAAGACACAATAAGAAACAAAAATACAAAATCAGAATTATGTTTTTCAGTTATTTCCTTACTAAAACTTCCGCTATTAGTGTAAAATGTGTAAAAGATTGTGTTCAATGTACACCCAAGAAATGGGAAACTTACGTTATAAATTTGAAATGTGTACCCAATTATACTGGTCAATGTTCCCACAAGATCTATGTACGTTATCAGATGTAATCAATGTTCACCCAAGAAACATTATAATACGCGTAGATATACAATTTGTTGATGTTCAATCAAAATCTATGAACCTAACGTTTTAAATATTATGAAATATTTATCAAAATACCGTTAAGCAGCATTAAAAAAAGTTAACAATGTTTATTAAATTTTTACCCATAGACAAATTTGCTCGCACTAATTACAATTTTAATTTGATATACCATATACAGGTATATAATATACGGTTACCAAAAAATAAGTTTCCCCCTTGGATATCCAGACTTTGTCAAGACAGAAGTTGCCATGTTGGCTGTATTTCTCTGCATAAACACGTTTTCGTTCAGGTAAACAATTCTTTATACAACACACTCTACAATTTGATGAAAGGTAATGACGCTTTTGAGCAAGACAGATTTGTTTCAAAATCTTTTTTTTTTAAACAGCCGAAAAAAAAGTTGCATCTATGCTGCTAAACTACACTTTTTTGCATGGTTTCAATATCATGCATGATGATGTGACACCCAATTATGTCACGCTTCTGTCATGGAAATAGCATTGCTTGAAAGTGAGAGTTAATGTGAGAGAAAGTGAGAGAGAATCTGAGGAAAGAAATCATGGATACTTAAACCTTCAGATGATCATGCAAAACTCAGGAGCAAACAAACATGATTTTCACAATACGTAAGATAGTATTAGCAGAGATCTTACTGCACATTTTTACCAGGGCATGGAACTTGAACGACCAAGGGTAACCATTGGTAACGGATCGCAAAGCTTAACAATTTTACGCGATATCACTGCACAGTGACTGTTAACCTGTGTTTTGTTTTCATGTTGAAAATATGGATTTTGATCAATGACTCGTTACCTAAGTTTCTTCTGGTGTATAAAAATGTCATATGGTCCAAATTTCAAATAAATCAGTGAAATTTGTTCAATTTTAAACACAAATTCGCTTTACCAGTAGTTGAAAAGAACGGTGGACACAGCACTTTTAATCCAACAATGTCTTCATTTAAGTAATGGCAATTCATTTAAAAATGAGAAGGGGTCTAAATCATGGTTTAACTGTGGAACATGCACTGATTTAAAATGGAGAAAAACAAAATAAGTAAACGTGGAAGCATGTTGGGATTTCACAAAATACGCAAGTGCAACTTTTTTTCGCCAGTTTTGAAAATATGATTTTTAAGCAAATGAGTGTTGTTAGAAAACGACAAATGCTTTCATCAAAAATTATGGTGATGTGGGTTTCGTACACAAGTGTTTCTCAAAACAGAAACCTATTTTATGCAAAAGAAAACTATTCAAAATGGAGAGTTCTATCATGACAAAGTCTGGTCATCCATTGGGGGAACTTATTTTTTGGTAACAGTGTTGTGAACCTGGGCAAATCACTTTATCACACTTGCCTCGTCAACCCGAGCGTATTGGGGAGCTGTTTAGGGGGGAACATCACAATCTAAGTGCTGATAGGTCTGCGCCTTTGGTCATTGGCTGCAAATGGCCTAGTCTATTAAATGCGAAATGGTTCTGATGATTCCCTTGTGACGGCGTAATAATAATGGCCAGCGCTTTGAATCCTTGGGCAAAGGCGCAATATAAATGCCGGAATTATTATTATTATTATTATTATTATTATTATTATAATATAAAGGTAATCATGGTAATACAATTAATCCACCACGTTTAGTGAACCACCCATCCTAAGCAAACGAACTCCTCCACGACGCTCTCGGTTGTCATTTGTGCAGCTTGAGTTCTGATATCATCGGCTAAGAAGTTACAAGTTTGAGATAAATGGGATTTCTGTTAAATCTTAACTTTCAATTAATTGAACAAATAACATCACAATGTCATAAACACAGCGTCATGTGCTTACGCTTAACGCTTGTCAGGCAATGAACGTTACAGAAGCCACAACTTTAAGCAGTGCACCTCACGTTTACGAATGTTTTTGTGAGCGTCAAATCTTAGCAGCAACATCTTGCATCACGGCTGCATTGGGATTATTCGGTAACATACTCGTAATACTTGCCATCATCACCACCAAACGTCTACAAACAAGAACCAATGCTTTTGTGTTCAATCTTAGCGTTGCTGACGTTTTAACTTGTTCGCTTTTACCTCTAAACGCTGTAGCGTTTCTCAGCGATGAAGGATATATTCTTCCTTATGAAGTGTGCGTTTTCAACGCATTTATGCTTATAGTTTGTATTGGTGCGAGTGTTAACACACTGACATGTATAGCTGTTAATCGTTTGCTTCGCATTACCCGCTCTCTAGATTTATATCATCGTGTCTATAAGACGCGTCGTATCTTTCTTATGCTGCTGATAACTTGGAGCCTTCCAGTGTGCGTTGCATTGATTCCGATACTTACGCCAATTAGTGAATTAGGATTTGAACCAAAATATTCTGTATGCCTGTGGTTAATTGGACCAGAAGGGTCCGATTTATATGCTGTAATAGTAGCAGTAGTATGTTACCCAGTTCAACTTATGGTTACTTTTTACAGCTATGGTAAGGTGTTCCACTACGTCAACAAAACGTCCAAGACGCTATTGTCACAAACAAACAGAGAAGAACTTCCTTCAATTTCACGCCCTGTAAGTTTATCTTTTCAGGATAAGCAAAGAAGCAGAAATACCACTGTGAAAATTCAGCGGAGATTATTCCAAAGACAGGTTGCATTAACAAAGAACCTGTTCGTTGTCTTATGTACGTTCTTGATATGTTTAACCAAGGACTATTTAAATCAATTTAAATAGTCCTTGGTTTAACTCCGTATGTTATTTCTATTGTCATACACAATGCCAATTCTGATCAGTTTATACCATACGCAGCATTATTGCTTTCGATGAATAGTTGCATAAATCCGATTATATATGCTGTGAAACTTCCGGATTTTAAGAGAAGTTTTCGACTTATTCTGTGCTGTAAAGCTGGTCGAATATCTGAGCGATCATCTATTATTATTAATTCGCATCAGTCAAGGAATCAAAATTCGGCTCGTATAGGCTGAAACCACGTCCTTCCGCCAATTTTTTGTTCAGCACGGGATAATGGAGAGTTTGCGATCATCCAGAACGCGAACGCGAACGAGAACGAAAACGTGAGTTCTATTGAAATTCAGCCAACCATTACCTGCTTGAACAGTACAGCACACCGTGTATTGCAGAATTTCACGTACACTTTTACGTGAATACTAATCACTTAATCGATATCCCCTATTTTTTTTAAATAAAAGCTATATCAAAATCAGATGAACACATGCAAGAATAATGTACAGACATACATATCCAGCACTTATCAAGGTTTTATTGCGTTTGGTTGTAAAGATTATGGGTTGCAAACTTCACACTTACACACCCGTAAGTGGGGATTTTCTGATTTTGCATTGACTTCTGTGTCAAAGTTTTAAGTTCTACACATCTGCTTGCGAAAGCCAATATCCTGAACGGAAACGATCAATAATACGCGAATAGTAGCAACACATGTTGAAATTACCGTTTGAAGTGATTCTTTTTACGTGGCTATTCGTTCAATACGTACGTGAGTTCTATTGAAAACTAGCCAACCATTCATAGATATCATAAGCGATGCATATCATTTCTTTAGCTTAAGAATTTACGCCCTCGATCAGAAATATCTTATTACATGACCATTATGAGAGGGGGCGACATCATGAAACATTCACAATAGGCAATCGTTGCATGAATAGAAAATTCTTTGCTGAGAGGGCGACATAATGAAATATACATAGGCAATCTATGGTATTGCGCGTAGGCGTGAACCGTTACGTAAACGTGAGTTAAAAGTGCTCACGTTTCTGTATCCCGTCCCGTGTAACGTGGTAATCGCAATCTCTCTAATGACCCAGAGCAGACGTATTCATCACATTTATTACAAATTTCACATGCCACTTCAGATAGTAGTCTGAAAGTGTCATTTCTCTTTAATAAAATATTTACCCATTCGTTGCAACTGGCAATCTTGAGGGTTGAATTTTCATGGATAAAAATAATTTCGATGACGTCTTTACCTGATCTGAGCAATTCAATGATTGAAGCATAGTCTAGCTGAAAGGCAGTTTTACAAACAAACAAAAAATTGATAAAAGAACTTGCTTTTTGGAAACTTGACCAAAAACGAGTTTCGTTGATTTTTTTGTCAATTTTCTTTTGAATAAGCCTCGAAAAAAAAAAATCTTCAGCAAAAATATGTCTAAGTCATCTACCTCGATTGTTCACGGGCATGGTTTCTCATTTTGTGGATCTTAAAAATATTGGCCAAAGTAATCCACATCTTTATTTTGTTCAAAGAACCATCATAGGTTTTTGTCAGAACCTTTTAGGCGAAGGGCTCTCCCAGGAGGGGAAAGTGTTCTTAATAGCACCTTTTTCTGAGAGTGTAGAGAGCACAACATGATAGAAGAAGATTATTTGAAGATTGAAAGTAAATTAGGCCTTGATGGCCTACTTACATTTTTAAAGATTCTACAAAGAACCATCCATTTGTTCTGGTCAGAACCTTTTGTTTTAGACGAAAAGATTCTCCCAGGAGGACAATAAAGGGTTGTTAATAGCATCTTTTTTCTGAGTGTAGAAAGCACAACATGTTCACTATGTCAGCATCCACTTTTAATCTATCTCGTCATGTCAACATCTACTTTTTATTAAGTCGACTTGGCATGATAATTTATTTCGCTATATCAACATCCACATTTTGCTTAGTCGACATGACATAATTTATCTCTTCATGTCAACATGTTTTTTATTAAGTCTACTTGACGTGATAATTTGTCTATGTCAACATCCATTTTTTCTAAGTCGACATGACATGATAATCTATAATTTACAACATCCATTGTCTCTAAATCGACTTGGCTAGTTAATTTCTCTTGCCATGTCGACATAATGTTGACAATGTCACATAGCAAGAACATTTATCTTGCCAAGTCGACATGTTGACAACATAGCGTGAAAAATTATCTCACTATCATGACAAGTCTAATGGCACTTAAACGTTTCCGAAGTAACTTATTAGCAGTTTTTATGAAAACCAAGAAATAATAAAAAGATTAATAAGGAAACATTCCCTGGACATATCAACATGTGTTAAATGACTTCCTACTTTTGAAGAGTTTTTGCCTTAAAGATATATTTTCTGGCTTTGTTCAAAACAAAATTGGCAAAAATAACTAATTTTTGGTGATTTTAAGAAAATAAAAAATCTGATGCTAAAAATATATTCCTGATGAAATTACCTTTAAAATGTAAGGTCTTGTAAATATTGTACTAAACAGAACACAACTTCTCGGAGTCAAGTTGAAAAATCAAGTTTCAAGAAATATTCAAACTTTGACAAAAGAAACAGTTTAAGTATTTCAAACACTTTATTGTGAAAACAGCATCACATTGATATCGGGAACAATGACATTTTTGACAATTTGAGCAACAAGAGTTTTCACTGAGTGGATGTCAGGGCCGGATTTTATTTACTTTTTCATGGGCAATAATATATATTGTGCAACAAGTATTTGCTCTGTAAATATTTCAAATAGCTTCAAATGTATTTTCTAATAACGCACGTTTGATGATGGTAAATCGATAACTACTCCATATATTTTGGAATTATTTATATGATCCCTATTGATCATACAAAATATTTATTTCTCCTCAAATATGCGTTGTATTGTAAATTAGAATAGATATTGAATAATTAGCGGATGCTCGCTGAAAACATATTGCACAATATATATGTTCACTCACAAAAAAGTATAAATATGGCCTCACAGTTTAGTGGAGTGCTTACTGCTGCGAGGGGACATACACAATGGTCTACAAATTAAGACACAAGGATTGAGATATAGAGTATTAGCGCACAGTAACCTGACCACCTTGGATAAAGATCAACAATGTTTACTGTTTTAAATATAGTTGGGTCAAGACCATAGATTTAGATCGGAGATCACATCAGACTCTCTATACGACCCGTGTAATGATGTCGTCAGACATAAAGGTCAAATTAGAGGTACTCGGGAACACTCGGGCCCCGCAAAAATCAATTCTGGGCACCAAGATTTGGTTATGCGTAGAGACAAATAATTTATGATAAGCCAACCTGCACGCAAAGTAGAATTTTCGATATTCGCGCATCATAACAAGATGGGATGCATCATCAGCACCGAATACCCCCAGTTTGATTCTCATGCCGGCGGAATAAAAATGGCGGCGAGTCTGTGATCTCCTCTCTTAATCTTTAAGTTGAGGCATACATGTAGGTGAGAGGGGAGATTTGAAACATCAAATACAGCTTAACATAAAAGTGTGGAACCATTATGGACCGCAATGCTGGGAATAATCAAGTCCTTGCTTTAGTTGCTATGTTAACATATCATATCTACGGTGCCATCATTTGCTAATGTTAATAATTTCAGTTCTGAAACAGTTTTGCTAACCGAAACTCATTATCCCCAACTTGTTCTTCATAAATGGTTCATGTTTACAGCATAGTTTGGAATATCCATTTTAAATATGCAAATTGACAATAGCTATGATATTAATTAAAATAACTTGTAAGAAATATATTCCCATCATCATTTTGTAAGATCATTCGAATACACTAATCCAAGAAACTCTTGAAATGTTTACACAACACATTTCTATGTCTATATCCCATTTACATTTTGATATTGTTGTTGATATTATCACATTTCCATATTGTTGCAGTATGTTGCGGAGGGGAGCTAATGAAGGTGGAGTTTCTTGAAATAGAGAATCTATTTGGATAGCCATTTTATTGTCTATGAATTTATTTCAATTGTTTCCGACGTGCAGTTGCAATCAAAATGAAACCATAATAATCAGTGACTTGCCCTCCTTGTTATCCCAATGTTATAACAATATAGACTTGGAAACCAGCAAAGACAATATTCCCAGTCATGTTCCACATTGAGCCTTGGGCAATTCCCGCGGTGTTCAGCCAAGGGAAAAGATGCTATTTTCCGCCACGTTTTTTCACTTTTTGCACGTCCACCACGATTCATTTTCCTTTCGGTGTCAAACAAAATCCTATAAACTTGTCACATAAATCTGTTATCAGCTGGCAGGCTTTTAAAAGATCTTCAATATCTTCAGCTGAATCTACAGCAAATGCAGAGGCTAAATTGCCACAGTGTTTTCTGCTGGCAGAAAACCAGAACTTAAGGGGTTTCCTCCATGATTTGGGTGCTAAGGCAAACAAGTTAACAATTTATTTGATATGTATGTGTATATTCAACTGGAAACAGCAGCAAACTTCATTTTGCGCTACAGGTGAAAGTGCATGCTAAGGTCGTTAATTGCCAAAATTTACAATGACTTCTGGTATCATAGAAAATCATGCGTACTTTTGAAACACCTGCATCTCAATATTGCGTATGGCAACCTATTGCAGGAGTGTGAGAGGCAGGTGATAAAAAGAGCTGAAAAAAGCTGAAAATGGTGACAAAATGCCAAAAACAGGCTGAAAATGAAAGAAAAAGCTCAAATTAGGACTCTTTTGAAGGCATTAAAAAAGCTGAAATCAGCTTTAAAGCCGAACTCTCACACCCCTGCTATTGTTTTTTTTTTAAAATTTAGATCCATTATCAACACAAATAGATCTAGGAAATGCTATATGCTATTTGTTAAAAATTCTATGGATGAAGTCCGGTAAGAGTATATAGCAGGGGTGTTAAAAACAGCTGAAAAAGTGGCAAAATAGGCTGACAATGAAAGAAAAGGCTGAAATTATGACTCACTAGAAGGCAAAAAAAAAAAAAAAGGCTGAATTCAGCTTAAAAGCTGAACTCTCACACCCCTGATATATATAGGTACAGATCAAGATGTGCAACTGATACATGTAACATGCAAAATCATTCAATTCATAAATTGCTTGAAAAAAAAAAACCTGTACAAATTTCCCTGCATTATTAAATTCTCATACTGTACTGCCACAAATTTATCCAGAATATTTGTTCAAGTACATATTATACAATGTCTGTACATGAGGTTAGTCGTATGTTAGCATCTAATGAAAAACACAAAGTAAAATAATGGAACAAAATTTCAAATCTAAACTGAAACAAGGAAACATAAAAGAAAAAAAAATATATCTAAGTACTGAGCTTTGTTCAAATAGGTAATCAAATGAATTCATTATACTGTTCCACTATATTCGTGAATTTGCAGGGAACAAAATAATACAGCATGTAAAGATTTTCAATTTCTTCACTATTTTTCGGATATTCATTATTAAAGGGCAATTCATGATCCACTTTTCACCCTCAAGGTCACCTTTATCAAAACTTGAGTTTTTTAGCTTATAAGAATCCTCAACTGGTATGTCACGACACCAAAACCATTCTTTCATGTGCTTGCATTTTTGAGAAAATGTGTCATTTTCTAATTATTGTCGTGGCCCGACAGTAATTACAACACAGTAGCCTATGGGGATTTTCAAAATGCTGTAAATTGGAAACGAATGGTCGGAATCAAGTGAAATTTTCAGTATATATTTATAGTGTACTCTTTTTTTTTTTTTTTAGCTACAATGTAGAAAAGTGTCATGGTTTTTGTCGCATCAAAATCATGAATTGCACCTTTAATAGTTCATTCATGGCATCTAGGTATTCCTTTCCTACATAAACAATCTGATCAATACAAGAATTCAACCATTATATGCATGGTATATTGTACATTGTCCCATGCTGACAGAAATTCTACTATTGATAAGTTACCTGAATTACATCACCGTAAGGCCAGAAAAGAAAAAAATATTGGGTTGCCCTTTTTGGGGATTGTTGTTGGGTTTTTAAAATTTGTTTTAATACTTTTCCCAAGGAGATTTTGACCTTTAAAATCCCTGGTTAGAGGCATATGATAATATAGCAAGATCATATTTTCATTTCTTATGTGATACCAAAGATTTGTTAAATTTAATAAGCTGACCCAATTTTTGATGGATTTACAGTTGGTCAAAAAAGGGTGTTTCCTTTGTGTAAGATATTCATGAGCTAGACTGCTTCAAAAGACTAGTTCATGATGTCTTACATGAAGGATGAACCCAAAAAAGGGCAACACAATTTATTTTTTTGGCCTTAGACCATTTCTGAACTTACCATCCACATGCAGGTTTCAAAAGACAGAAATGGCTTTTACTTTAATTAGGCTTTGTATGAATATCACTAAATTTGAAGAATTTCAATACAAAGATAAATGTTTCGTTAATTGCAACTACAATTGATCAAATTAATTGTATAACAATTAAATAATTAATAAAACCCTATTGCGCTAACGTACCAAATTATTACCAAAACCATATAATTCAACAGCTGCTTCAAGTTTATTTTGGCTACTAAAGTATGCCAATGTCTAAAATTAATTACGACAGCAGTTTATCTTGCTGCTACAATGTACATTGTATATACAGGAAGATTTCCTGCCTACCAAATATCTAGCAAAATTTACCAAACATAAGGGTAAAGGTTTCAGTGAGAATTAAGGTTTCAAACTTTCAAAATATGGATAATAAACAGAAAAAAAGACCGAAATACAAAAGACCGATTTCAGTTTCTTTCATGCAATGACTTCTCTCTTCTGCACAAAGCCCCATATTATGATTTAAGAAACTGATGTCGTTCCTTAATAGTGGCCCTCGCATAACATATAAGCATGTGCTATTGGTAGACATTGGGGTCGAGAGGGGGCAGGAGTATACACAAATAATATTTGCAGAGTTTATAAAGCTAAGATGAGAAAAGTAAGAGAAAAAGATTTGCTAACTTGTGTATTATCTTGCTAATATCATCAAGAGAGGTAATACTTCATCCCTCCTTTAAAAAATCCAAAATAAAAGTTTGAATAAATATGATATGGATATACAATTATGCAGAGTGGTGCTTTTTGGTTCTCATTACAATGATTCTGTTGGGAAAATGAAGTGGAACCCCTTTAACACATCATCTGCTAAACCCCAAAACCTGATAACACAAATTGATTATATCAAGTCCAAGGGACTGACTTTTTATTTAATAAGTGATGGATAACACACAGTTCTGATAACGCAAGAGTGATCCCACAGATTCTGTGTTAAAAAAGTTCCACTACAAGTCATGTGAGTGCAAGAAAGTTGTATCTGCAATAGCTGCCATTTGTTATTAATTGCATGTTGTGTAATCTCCAGGCTTGGGTCAGTGGTTCTTGAAATGGTTCTTCAGGTGAACCTTCACCTGAAGAACCATTTCAAGAACAACTGACTAATAAGACAGGGACATTTTGAGGGATTTTCAGATTCCTGTGACAAGGTGTAAAATAAATAACTAAGGGCAGCCATTGCAGATACGACTTTCTTGCTCTCGCATGATAATATGATACATTAAAAGCCTCAAAACATTGCACAAAAAGTGGAAATTCATGTCAAACCAGTCATAATAGGCTTCTTGGTCCTTAGAATAAATACATACATACTCCAGATCATATTTTCAAAATGAAAACTTTGCAGTGGGTATGCTAAAGCATGCATGAAGGTTGTGGATCCGCACCAAATTGCAGAATTACCACCTTTGCACGTATTTCACTTGTAGCGCAAAATAATGTTGGCTACAATAACATGATCTGGTTCATGATGAACGAAAACGTACTTGATGACAACATCCGTTGGCCGGAACTGAATGTACCCAATAACCCGAATAATTTGGGCTCCATTAGCCCTTCCAATGCATGGGCCAGTATATAAAATCTGGTAGATCTCCCCTCCAAATATATGAGCACAACTGACAAGTTCAACACTTCTGTTCTGTTCAAAAGCATTAAAGGGGCTTGGTCCAAATTTTCACAATTTTGTTTCCACTGTCATATGAAAGATGACCACTAAGTGGTTTAAGTTCAAAAATTTCAGCTGAATCTGACAAACTGTTTTCATTTTTTGGCTAATCTTGTGTTTTGGAGTTGCCTATTTGCCACTGTTAAAATTATGGTAATTAACATTATGGTTACCATAATTAGACACATTTTCACAAAAATCTCCAAAACAGAACATAACTAAGCTGAGAAATTTCACAGGGGTTATGAGAAAAATATGAGCAATTTTGGTACAAAAGTTTGAAAAAAAGCGAAACCAATCGGACCATGCTTCTTTAACAGGCAGTTGATCACTGAATTGCAAGCGAGATTGGACATGGTATTATCAAAAATGGAAAAAGAAACACTTGTTAGCTTCAAAAAACCAAACCATTTAGCTAAATTTATACCAGAAAGACCTGCGTTTTCACCACAAATGACCATCACAGCCGATTCACATGAAAACACAAATTTATGACTGCGGTGCGACAACTGCTGACAATGCCTTGTGTTGATGTATTTGCTGAAAATCCATTTTGATAAGTCTATCGCTCTATTGGTAACATCATTAACTTGATCTGTGTCGAATATGAAATGGTTTAATTTGGTTATCCTGCATTGCGAAAAGATATGCATTTGTGAACAGAGAATGTATGCCATGTAATATAGGAAATCCAATCTCATGTCGTGAGCAACATGTTCCTTGTTTTTTCAGGTTTCCACACCAGATTCACCAGTTTACATCTTACTGTTGAGATCTACAGGATGTACTGAAAATCAGCAACATAAATTTCACCATATCCCAATTAAGTTTTAACAAGGTAAAACCTACATATTATTTATTTCAAGGTTTCCGCCAGGTTACACAACATTGTAGAGCAGTGTACCCTCTAAGCCTAAGTTTTTGTGCTTGCGCCTATGACTGAACATTGGCTAAATAAACCAAAATACATGTAAGCATCTCTTTCACATATCTTCAGAAACCTGTTGCGCCAATTTTGCCCGACTCGTGCGCCAATGGCGCCGTTTACGGCCATAGCAGGTACACTGTTGTGGAGACATAAAAAAATGAGTCACATGAAGGTTTCACCATGTGATGGTTCCCCTTTTTGACGCTTCCCTATTTAGCCTAAGGGCGTGTTCACACGTCCATGACCACCTCTTAGAAGTTGTGTTCACACTGAGACGTGTGTTAAAAACTAGTGGCACGTCACTTTTGGTCACTAAATCCTTCTGTGTGAACACGCCTTAATATTTTAAGACCTGTCTACACTATTATTGAACTATAACGACCAATAAATACTAACACTATCACATAAGACTACAATGTGTGATTCTACAATTCCAAAACGCTACACTACTGTAATTAAGGGATGCACTGCTGCAGTGGTTCAAATGTGCTTACAAGGCAAATATAAAAATTCATTGAACACTATTAACAAAAATTCAGCGCAAGGGTTGCATTTACGACAATGGGGCCCTGCACTCTGGATTTATGTTTACACTGTTCAATAATTTTTTGCTTGGCCTTAAATAGGCTATATGTCCAAACACATTCACTCACTTGACTCTGATGTATAGATATTCACTACACATATCATTTCGGATTAAAACGGAGAGCAAATGTGATGTGCCACATTGAAAAATACATCTCCGCGACATCTGCAAAAATACATTTTTGTTGTATTAATTGAAAGAGTATTGATTAGGCTTGAGGTCTAGTTTTTGAAAATTGACCATATATTTTTGAAGTTATGATGAAAAAGGCACAAAATGTTATTATTTTCTTTAAACTTTACAAGTTTAATTTGCTTGTATCTCGAATGTGCTTAACCCCAAAGATGTACTTTTTGTTGTGGCGCGTTACAAATCTCTCTTCATATATCGCATTGCGCAGATATTGATTATAGCTGGGTTTGCGAATGTCTTTCCATGACGGAATGTTTTTTCTCAGCCTGTAGAGATTGAGAGTACAAGTGAATGTAAGTGAACTTGTTTGAACACATGGCCTTATTCTTGCCACATGATTACACGAGGCCTAGCACAATACAGCAGGTTAATTTTTTGAAGTTTGAAAATTTAGAACTACTATCTACATGAACATTTGAATTGAAAAATGTTTAACATTAATTGTACACCAGCGTGCACTTTACAGCAACAACATTTGTTGAGGTTTTTATGGTCTAATCATACAGGCTTAAACACCATTAGGCGACGAAAAAAACCACCCATTTTACGGGCAGGCAGACCTTTCAAGTGGGGTCGGTCAGTCCGCCAAATTTTTTCCCTATTTTTTTTGCCCAAAATAACCCAAAAATCAGAAA
>JXSR01S000222.1:16782-36945 GCA_000969725.1 Ophiothrix spiculata
CCCCCGTGTTAAAAAATCAGACACGTTGTCCTCATATGGTGGATAATGGATAGTGTTGTTGACATATTTTGGACTCGATTTCGGGGCATTTTGATTAGGAAATCAAGAAATTTAACAAGAAAAAGAACTTTTGCCTTCGATGAATATATATCATTTTTCTATAAATGTATATGTTTCCAGTCATTTTCAATCTTCAAGTACATAATATTGCTTGCATATAAGGGCCCCACGGCAGTGTAAAATGAAGGCAAGGCATACATGCACCAAAAACAAATTGACGCGATGCCATAAATAATATTTTGAGGCATGAATCAAAATTTAGGCGTGCGATTAATCGCACTTCTCGACATCGTTTTAGGCGTGCGTTGGCGTGCGATCGCACTCGCATGCCTTAAAATTCATGCCCTGCATCCAACAACGAGGGATCAGGAATTTTAAATACTTCCCGAAATAATCCATATTGTATTTGCTTTACTATACCTCATAAATATTTCACTGAATGTAATATAAGCAAAATCACCTAAAATGTATATTGTCACCGTATGAATTTCCAATTGATAACCGAGGGGTAAGGTAGAAAGGGGTGCGATAGTTTTTCATTTTTCCCCGCATGGGCGTTACACGCAATCGGGAAAGTAGACAAAATGCTGTTACGCGAATCAGGTTGAACTGTCCAATTATATTTCAGGATTGCCTAATAAATATTTATGAGGTATAGTAATCTCTCTTTTCAGCTGATTTCCTCGTATTGAAAATGTTCATGTGCTAAAATTTTAGCTTTTTCATTCATTTTCAACCCATTTTTGACCTTTTACCCCAACTTTACGACGCTTTTCCTCGTTTTTGTCAGCTTGGCTCTCACACCCCTGGTGAATGCTGCTTTGCTTATAAGGTAAAAGTTGTAAGCGCGGAATAGTATTTCCAAAAGTGCTAAATAGTATTTTCAATAATGCTAAATAGTGCTTCCAAAAGATATCTCAAAAATGGCGACCCTTAACATCAAAGGTTACTCTGAAAAAGCACCCCTTTTTCTAAAGACGTCATCGACATCAGGGGGCCAAACTCTGACACTTTTCGATGTTTTTTTCTGACGACCATGCGTATCAAGCAATGTGATCAGCGACCCCCCGGCCTTCTTACTTATTGCAATGGATTGTCTTAATTTATTTAAACTATAACAAAAACCAACACTAGAATGTAATCGATTTAACATGTCCTTGTCGCATTCAGCATTACTTTATTTTTTTAAATAGACACAATTCATTTTTCTTAATGTTAAGCTTACAGCTCATAATATTTACATATACCTGAATTGATAATCAAGCTTTATTCAAATCTAATTATTTACACAATAAAAATGCAATTTGTTTATGATACATATATATCACAACATGATGATATTCAGCTGAATTTACGATATGGTCACAATTGCTCCTACGGCATTCGTACAAACAGTTACAAATTTGTATAGCGTGTACTGACATTTCAAAACGAACTTCTTATGATCTATGAACGCAGATTCGCAAAAAAAAATGATTTCAGAATGGTCAAATAATTGTGAAAACACTGTTTGCAAGAAGTATTGTGACTATTGTCTGACCGATCAGATTGATGGATCGGAATGATTCAGGCTTTTCGGATCTGAATTGGAATTACGAACAAATCTATATTCTGCCAATCACATAAACCAATTCAACACACCCTACGAAAATTGCAAAAAATCAAGTGAATTGCATCTTTTAGTCCGATTCTCTAAGTGTAGATTACATAGGACAATAAATTAACGACGTTAACGCAATATCGGTGAATCCATCAATCATTTACGTATCATATGGTTGTCATAGTTATTTCTAGGCAAAAATATGTAATGGTTACAGTACCTGTTAGTTCGGTTGGTCCGATTTGAAGCTAACTAAGATTGGAATCTGCTAATTCCGATCTCAGGTAGATCGGTCAGACATTAATTGTGACCATAACATTAGAGAGATGTATTACTGAACATAATTAATCAAAAAGCTATTGTAAAAGTGTAAATTTTTGCCCTGCATATATTTTTGCACAAATTTGCTTAGTGCGAAAATAGATGTACTATTCTGGCAAGTACAAGAAACTTGAAATTTCTACAATAGCTGCAGCTATATAAAACACTTGACCACTAAAATGCAAAAAACCCTAAAAATCTGATTTCCATATGTCACTGGCTTTTGAAATGGTTCTTCAAGAGCCACTGACTTAAGACTAGTCTGGTCACTACAAAGTGTGCGATGCATATTTATAAGAATGGGCAGCTACCCTATAATCTTGATCATAAGAACCCCCTCAACTCCACTCTAAATTCTGATGTGGTGACAAATTGCAATGTACCTCCTGTTAATTTGTTATAGTTTATTCACCAGATCAGCAAGTACTTTCATATTTTGTGTTTTCAAAACTGCAATTGTTTGCCATGTGTGGACTTGAATGTGTTCTTATGATCAAGGTAACATGTTCTTATGATCAAAGTAACAGGGTATTGCTTTTGCACTTTCTTGCACTCACATGACGAAATTTAGATACAAGATACAGCAAGCTAAATAGTAGATTGATCATGGGCTCAGCCCTAGCACCCTTTCCACAAGAAGAGAAGAATCATTTTTTGTTCTATTGTGGTAACTTAACATCTGAAACTTTATAATGGCTTGAGTATGTAAAGTCAAGCCACACTAATTAAAAAGGTCCAGTGTAAGCAATCAAGATTTAGAGAGTATAGAATTAAGCTACCTCTATATTTGGAATTACAAACAGATCTGTATACCAAGCCTACAAAAATTTGAAAATCACAAACTAATAAGACCTATTTCAGCAAAGTTACTGCCTATTACAGAAGTTTAAAAACTGGCATTTATGGGAGGTATAAAATTGGACATTTGAGAAAGGTTATGGGCATTATATCTGAATATTGTAAAGAATTAAAAAAACATGATCATGGCATCATATATTAACATCAATGCAGAATACAGTTGAAACCTTTTAAAGGGGCCATCCTAGATTATATATTCCATATAAAATTGTTATTCTTCAGAATGTTCATTTTAAACCAGGAACTAAAAAAATGAAAAAAAAAATATTATTGCTGCACAAAATATTTTGTCCAAATAGATCCACGCCCTTATGCCCTTAAAAATGACACATGACTGCAACAACGACCCAAGTCCTAACTTTTTTCAGCTGCAAAGAATTACAAGCATGTGATTTGTAGAAAAATAATTTTGTGATCGAAAATTGGGGTTTATTAACTTACCCTTTGAGCCAAATTGACATAACTGAAACATGGCACACACTATTAAATACTATTCAAGTGGGCTTGAGTCTCCACTGCTTTCTGGTATACATATCAAATTCCTAAAAACCTAATTTTTGACAGAATATGACTAACATTACATTTATTATTCCCTTTATCTAAAAACGATGACTTTATGGGTGGTTCATGGTGAACTGGTATTCCAGGATAACTTTCTTCCTTGATTAATCATTCATGAAATAGAGATAGTCCACAGTCCTGAGCTAAGTTGAATTTTATTATGCTATGATATACCCTTTCTGGATTCTAAACATTCTGATATGTCACACTTTAAATCGTAACTCTGCTTCTGGGTGTCATATGAATCTGAAAACAAATGTTATTTTCAAGCTGAAGATATGTTCTATTTGAATCTGCAATAAAACAAATTTGACCAAGGACCAACTTTACTGGAGGTTTGTGGTGGATGGTCACATATATTATAAACCTGAGGTGTCTTGTTAATGTGGCTTCAACTGTATAATAAATCTATTTATTTCAAGGAACTGTTATAGTTGAATCTGGACTCGCCGCCATTTTGATTTGACTGCTGTGTAAATCCAATGGGATGGCAGCCATCTTGGATTGTCACTATGGAGGGGTGAGTTATTGTTCCTCTGGCATTTTACATCTCTACCTGCCAGACTTTGAGAGTCTTTGAAACGGATTAGCAGGAAAATTGCGGTACTTTGATCAGAGCAAGTCGTAATACACGCTACTTGAAACGCAGACACAATTTGCACATGAAACAAAATGCACAAGCTGTGCACACGTATATGCATCAAGTGAAGATTTTTGCAATCTGCCTGGATATCGGACCAAACTCCGAATATATCCGGAGGTACAATGACTCTGCTCCATGAGCTACAAAAGATGGCGGTGAGTCCAGATTCCCCTATAAAATTTCCTTGAATTTTTTATTCTCTCACATGATGAACATTAAAAAATGGATGCTAACATAGCACAATTTGTAACAATGATCAATTTTTACAAACTTTTACTTGGCAAATGGCGTACTGTACATAAATTGTAATTAATCCCATGGAAGTTAGATAAGTCATTTTTTACAAAAGTATTTACATCTTTATATAACAAACTCGCATATAAAAACACTGAAACACTGGTCTTTTTTCATAAATACCTTATGATGCGGTGCCCATATTAATACAGTCATTGGTTTTTAACCTGAATCAAAACACTTATATAAGACTGTAAGCCTTACAGAGGGTACTATTCCCAATGTTGACACTTCAGTGAAACTACGAGATGACACTTTAGTGAACAAAAACAAAACAAAACTGTGATTACCTGTTAAAGCCAATTAACAAAAATTACACGTTGATCATCCAGACTTTTTTTAAAAGTTGGTGAGGGAGTCATTATTTGTTATTTTTCAGCAATTTACTATTCATTTTGGGCTAATTTTCAACAGCTGAAAGTTTGCCATATTACGAGGAGGCCAATGTTATCTCCTCTTTTCTCTACACCTACTACCCCCAGCCTGGAGAAATGGTGTTTAGTGAGTTTATTGAATACATGTAATACCCAAACACTTACATTGACTTTTTACATCTCAACCTCTTGTGAAATGAAATAACCAAGCAAAGGAAGAAAAATAACAAAAAGTTTTAGAATTTCTGAAAAATTGGTGAGGGAGGTGACGATCAACTGGTTTCTTTTGTTACTTGGCCTAACATAACCAACCACATTAGAGAAAATATATAACACTTTATCAAAAACATGTTTTGACTTTGATGCCATCTGTGCCACCTTAACCAAAACCACTTAAAACCAGAGTACATTGAGGTCAAAATCTTCACTTTTACAGCGAACAGGGTTTAACTATACATAGCTAGTCATGATTATATACTGCACGTATACAGATTCCTGTCCTCTTGATTTGTAGAACTTTGATTTAACTATATAGGCCTCATAAATTTACATGCCTGGGTCATATATTTCAAACAGCCCGTTCTTGGCCATACACAAGCTTCTGTGCATAAATCAGTGAAATCCTGTACACCAAAACACAGTGCAATCAGCTTTGAAAGAAGAAATACATAAATCATAAAACACCTTTAAGTGTTGAAATGCTTTTTTTAACCAACCAGATGACAATACTATATCAGTTCGACGGAACTCATAATTCGGATATGTATCTGAATTTTGATACGGGTATCTGAATTTAGATACCCCGTATCAAAATTCTGATACCTGTATCTGAATTTGGATTAAAAACAGCTGAAACGGGATATCAGCTGAAATGAATATTCAGCTCAGCTTCGCCGCACACCATAGCGGTATGTACAAAAGTCAATAACATTATCAACATCTGTCATCTAATTCTAACAAAGTTTTGGCCAAATTATTTTGCTTTCTGTGATCAGGACATGTTTCGAAGCTTTTCTGCTGGAATTGCACAGATGGAAATGACATTTTCACAGATACATTTATCGTAGATGCAAGAAAGATTTTCTTTTTGCAAGAAAGATTTGCTTGCGCTTTCGATTTGTTACCTGCACAACGACAGGCGTATCAGAATTCGGATACCCCTCCATATCCTAATTCTGATACGAGTATCAGAATTTTGATACATGGTATCCAAATTCAGATACATATCTGAATTGTGAGTTCCGCCGAACTGATATTCGGTACATAAAATGAAATTGACTGCTCTTTGTTGGGGGTGTGGTAAAACTATTTTCCCAGGATGTGCGCTCAGCTTCACTTTGGGCATTGTTGTGGTTTTGAGATCACTTCAAGTAAATAATTTTAGCCATGCCCCTCAAAAGTAGTCAATACTAGTATACTAGTTATGACAAACATGTGGTAATTACTAGTTGCTCGAAAGCATAACGCCCCCATTGTCAGTGACTCAAACAACTTCTAGTTATGACCAGGCCTGGTTATGACACAGACACATTCAAATTGCCTTCACATTTTGTCATGTGATCTGCAAAAGCTGCTGTTTGTCATAAATTTGGGTTAGTGGCTCTTGAAGTGGTTCTTCTGGTGACACAGTCAACTGAAGAATCATTTCAAGAGCCACTGACATACATGACAGAGAAATTTTGAGGGATTTTTTTTACATTCTAGTGACAAGGTGTTCACACATGGCAGCCATTGCAGATATAACTTTCTTGCACTCACATGACGATTTGTAATTGGCTCATGTCCAAGTATACTAGCCATGGCTAAATGCTATGTAATGCCCTTTTAATATTCAAATTTACAATACAAATATATCAAATTACAGTACATTTATCTTTATTCTTTGAAGACAGCCATGAAAATGAAATCAAAAGGTATTGCAGGGAACTGCTTAAAATGAATAAAAATTGGCTGGTATTACACACACAGACACGTTATATGGGCCACATGTCAAAGACAATTGCTTCAGTGTTTTTATCTGCGACTAGACAGGGTCAGCAATTTGGCGAGAACTCAAGAATCCATTCTTGTAAAAATATTCTCTGAATTTACGTAAATTGTGAGAATTCATACCGATTCTCACAATTTTTTCCAAGCTTTGCAAAGAGCAAATATCTGAGAAAGTTTACACATACTAAATGTGATTTAATAGGTTGTGATTAGTTCGTCATGTGAGTGCAAGAAAGTCTTTTCTGCATGATTGGCTACCCTAAGTTATATTTATTTTATTCCTTGTCACAACAATGTGAAAAATTCCTCAATATGTTCCTGTCTTATGTCAATGGTTCTTGAAATGGTTATTCAGGTGACGGTGTCACCTGAAGAACCATTTCAAGAACCACTGACCCAAGACTGGAGATCATGCAGTGTGCAATCCAAATTTATGACATAAGTATTGCAGATACGACTTTCTTGCACTCACATGAGGAGTTGTGAGTTGCCTCTAGCAGAAATGAGTTGTAATAAGAATGTGTTGTGATTAACACAGAGAAAAAAGACTGCTTTATGGTCAACTTTAACTCAGACTTTGACATCTTATACATGGTAACAGTATCAAAGGGGCACTGTTATGGTAGTGTAGTTGTTAGCGATCTCACCTGGCACGCAATGGGCCTGGGTTTGATTCCGGGGAGGGCCGCCTTGCCGGGTGGAATCAAGGAAACTTTGTAAAGATGTCTTTGTCTAACTTGACGGTAGCATAGGGTCAGATATTCAATCTTCTCCACCCCTTACATGAAGAATTTTTGGAGTCAATATTTAATGAGAGATCGTCACCCTTCGGAGGGGATGTAAAGCCTTCAGTCCCATGTATAGAAGAGTCATACATGTAATCGCAGTCAGTATCGTAAAGAAAAGGGTATTGTACCCCTGACTGTTCCCAACCCCATTTCGGCCATTCAGGACTTCAAAATCCACATACTGCTGATATAGTTTATAACTTCTAGCAGCCATCATGAATTGAAGAATCAGAGATCTTCTGTATGGATTCTTGGAACTCTTCCTAAACTCCTGACCCTGATAGATTGCATATAGTACAATAAAATCGAGTCCTTCTCATCAGCTGGCTGCATTGGTACCTTGTGAGGGTCCCATGATATTGGCTACAAATTCTGAGATTTCGTCATTTCCCATAGTGTCTACATATTTTGTGATGAAATCATGTTTCTGAAATTGAAACATAACAAAAAGGCATTAGAGTACTGTATAAGTGGTATTTTTCACGCTACATTTATTTTCACGCTTTTCGCGCAAAATGGGATTAGCGCAAAATTAAATGAACCGCGAAAATTAATGTGTATTTGTTACAAATGCAATTCTATACTAGGCCAATGTTCATGTGCGCGAAAATAAAAACGCGCGAAATGGTCAAAAATTGGCTGAGCGCCAAAATTACTGAGCGCCAAAATATTGGCGTTTACAGTATTAGATGAGGTAAGTAAGTCCATAGATTAACCCTTTGAACCCGATGAGTCGGTATACAAGCTCACGTGTATGTGTACCATATATACCCGATGAGCCGGTTTACAGGCTTTTATGTCACATGTCAGAAACTTGATGTGTGTCTGTCAACAGGCATGGGTGGTTACAATTTTCAATGGTCTTATTTATATCGGAAGACATCAATGAAGCTTTGGACCCATGGTTGATGGATCATTTTGCTCTTATTTACTCAACAGAGGTGAAAAATTTGGTCACAATTTTCAATATATGTGGCTTTACCTAATATAGATTATAACGTAAATGTTGAATATGTTGGCCGACATAAATTGTATTCTTTTGTGAATGCTGGTTATTGGAACAATTCAGACTATTGTAAAATGAAAAAGTAAAACAAGGGAAATCAAAATCAAGTAAGTTTAGGGGTTATATTGTGTTCTTTAACTTTCAACTTGGCCTGGGTCAGTGGTACAGATACACGTGGAAAGGCCAGAGTTTAATGGGTTAAAGGTCGCATAAAATAAAATTTCTAGTTTATATCAAGATAAAGCATGGAAGTAAAAGAATCTAGAGTAAAGTATTTCATAATCATCTGAAGCTTTATTTTGGTGGCATAATGATAACTTCATAGGTCCACCTCCTACTTCAGGCTACAAACTTATTGATCACTCATTGTAGCACATGCAGGCCTATTAATAGCCCCACTAAAATGAATGCAAACATGTGTTGAACTCAACATCGTGAAGCCTCCGATGTAGTGCCTGTTGATTTAATGCTATGGTCACAATTGCCCATACAAGGTCCATACAAACGGCTAACAAATTTGCACACGGCATACTAACATTTTATAAACCATTTTTTACAATCTTCTTATGGCCTACAGATGTAGTTTTCCAACACAACCATGCAGAATTAAAAGTTGATACAAAATGTTTAAATCATTGTCAGAATGTTGTTAGTAGCCATTCGTACCGATGATTGCAACAAAAGCTAAGCTGAATTGATACTCAAATCAAGCCAATGCAAATGCATGTCTTGTGTACATCATTTTCTTAGATTGATTATAATCACCCCTGAAGGAGGTACTCGCGTAGATATGCAATACCCCAATCAGTTTTCCCGCTAAGGTCTTTGAACTTGCGCCAATTCGAGCAATTTTGACAAAGTTGAAAAGGTGCTTGTGGCAACATCATTAGCTGTGGTTGAAAATTGGCTCAATAAAGCTAGAAAAAAGTCTTTCTCACACATTTTCAGAAACTCGTTGCGCCATTTTTTCACTGCTTCTGCGCCAATGGTGCGCCATATGCCCTTTTGCAGGAACACTGGTTAAAATTATAAAAAAAACAGTAATACAAGCTGTTTTGGGGTAAAAAAAATCAATAGAAACAGATCCAAATGTGCAAAATTTTGAAAAAAAATCAGCGATTGTTTAGCCTCAATTATATCCTTGAGTAGGGTTTCAAACCAGAGCAAGACATTCGTTCAATTCATAATTGGAACATCCCCCAAGGTTATCACCAATGTTGCAAATCAAAATGAGTTGAGAAAAGTTAAAACAGTCAGGTGATCTGTGCATCTATTATTGTTTGTGGATTTAATTCCTGAATGCGTTGAACATAGCGATCACGCAATTGTCTCCTGCGCAGGCGTATATAGTCTAGGTGAAAACGGCCTGCGTCTACGCTCATGACTTTGAGTACGCGTTCAATGATAACTGCCACAAGCAAAAATACCCAACACTTTTATAAACTTGATACAGATATCAACAGTAAAATATTTTGTTTTACATTTATGATCAATCTCACTCAAGCAAGACAAAAATTTCATGCTAGCATCAAGAAAAATACTTACTAATAACTTGCGATATGAAGGTCTCTCTTCAGAATTCTTCATTAAACTGCAATTGAAATAAAGCCAAAGAATGACATCTATGTAGTTCTTGATTTATGCACACATTTGTTCTCAAAATTTACTTTTATTACTAAACTTTCAGTAAAATTTATGCAGGAAAAAAGTAAAATTGTGAGGACATGTACCAAACACATAAATGTTTCAAATGAGCAATATAATGAAATTCTAACATCAGTATTTTGCCCAAAATTCGCTATAGAAATAACGTGCATTCCCATATCTCTGCTCTGCCCAACTAAGTAAAAACGCAGTATGTGCATTTATAAAGCATTTAAGATCCTTTTTTTTAACATGCAATTTCTTATCAACTCAATGCCATGCTGAAAAGGTATATTTGCACATGTTTGATATAGTACATACTGCCTTTAGTGATGAGATAAAATTTATCGTCTGCCCATTTCCGCAGAATTTCTCTGAGGGAATAGGAAGTATTTTAATAATAATAATAATACACACCATTTACAGAGCGCCATATACAACTGTTTTAAAGCGCTGATGCCTATTATCTCCCTGCCATCAGGAAACCATCACAATCATTTCGCATTCACCTTGGAGTCGCTGCAAATGGTCAAGCGCGCACCCTATCTTCACTTAGATTGTTATGTTTCCCATAACAGCTTCCCAATAACGCTCGGGTAGACAAAGCAATGAGGATTCATGCCTTGCCCAAGGACATAACCAGTTGGCCGTAGTGGGGCTCGAACTCACAACCTACTGATTTGGAGTCCTGCTCTATTCCACTAAAGTGTCTGCCAGAATTCCTCGGACAAAATCAGTCACGTGACCACCAATTGCAGAGTACGTTAGCATTCGTAAACAATTGGCCCTGCACTCTGGATGTTTATTTACATCGTCTGAAGAATTGTGAAGCCGACTTTAGACCACACAAGCTCCAGAATTTTACAATTCTGGAATACACATACTGTGTTTTTACTTTGTATTCTGCCTGCTTGACAACTGCCTGCTCCTCCATCCCTGGCATCTCTCATTCAAGCTGGGGTCTTTTTCTAACAGAATACTGTACAGTTGTTTGTTTTTCTACATGAGAGTATATTAAATTAGGCTGAAAATGAGGTATCAACCACAATTCTTAGTCAATTAGTGTGAATTCACTTCCGTATAAGGAATAATTGGCTATCCATTATGAGACAATATATGACAGCGCGTCAACACAGTGGGCCCGCGCATTGAAAATTGTGACGTGGTGCAGATGAATGCACACACATGTCTTTACTTGAATGGGAATGCTTTATGTTTGAATAGGAACGTACGTTTTTACAATGATAATGTCTCTTTGTTTTTGGCAAATAATTGACTTCATTCTTGATCATTAAATGTCACAAATTTTCGACTAAGAATAAGAATAAAAAGATAATATTTATTGTTGTGCATGTCATCTATCGTCTCATAATGGATGGGCGTAAATTATTTTTTCATAACGGGCACCCCCTTCGGGTTCACCCATTACTCAAAATAATGTACGCCCATCCATTATATGACGATAGATGACAGGCAAAACAATAAATCTTATCTTTTATTCTCTAATTTTAGGATAAATGGTTGCAAAATGACAATCAAATTTATAGCATGATTTCCCTCCAAAGCATCATTCCTCTACCAACTTACTTCATTTCTTCTCTTGATTTGGGGGTTTCACTTTTTTAAATTTTAAGTGTTTTTGGTCTTGAAAAGTCACCCATCTGCAACAAGGTTTTTTTACTTCTAAGGATTGTCATGTAATCTAGACTTACCATTGGTCTACGAAGTCTACTAATTCTGCTGAGTATCTCTCGTCATTTAAATGAGGTGATTTTTCTTTGACGACTTGTTTTAGTTGTTCGAAGGGTGTACCCCACCTCTCATAAGGGAAGACATTGGTAGTTAGTTCATACTGCAAATACACAAGATAACAAACATGGTAAGATGGATGTGTTATTTTTATATCTACAGCTTGTCCCAATAATAATGCAGCGCGCAAATAAAATGTATTAAAAATAATTGCCAAAAGATTAAATCACAGTTATATGTTTTTCAAAAGGGGAGTAATTACTCTACGACATGCTTTTTGTCCTGCTTAATTTTACGACTCCAGTCCAGAGATATGAAGAATTTAAGAAAGCCCTTCAAATCTACTTTGGTCCGATTTGTGAGATTAGACTTCTAGTTAAAGAAATGCGGAACTTGAAATGAGGAGAATATGACGGTATTCTAAAACAAACTAGAGCACAATCAATCCAAACAAATCTTACATAACCTGTACCTAACATAAACTGATATTTTAAGTTCATCTTTAACGGAAACAGGTCAAATTTTTTAAAAGTAAAGTACAAATCTTCATGATATTCTTATATTTCTTGTATCTGTTACTCAATCCAGTAGTTTGGGATACAATTTCTACCAAAAGAGTCGGGGGGAAAATGTATCATAATGAAAGATGTCAACCAATAATACTGGATTTCACAAGTCTTTAACATAAACCAAAGAAAAAACGGAAGACAAAGAAGTTAAAAACCATTACTGATTCATCTGGCCCGTCGACAAGAGGACGCAACAGGTTGACTCAACCAGATGCAATGAGTACAAGGGATGCTTCTCTTAATCATGAAATGTTTTTTGCAATTTCCAGTTTCAGTTTATTATTCACCAACATTTCATAAATGAATATAAAGCCATTACAATGGTGGGTTGACCGAAAATGAGCAGAGCTCATACAGTGTTTGGCCACCCGAAGTTAGAAATTTACAAACGACAGTGTTTGGCCACCCAAAGTTAGAAATTTACAAACGATGGTATTTATACAAAGTATACTCTTACACTACAGTGCTTATAGACGAGGACATAACAAGAACAAAGCTACATGGTGCAAAACAAGACAAGACAGGACAAGTGTGACCATACAGACATACATGCTGGCTATAATTAGAACAAAATACATTTCCATAAAGTATAATCTTTAAGATAAATATAAATATGAAGTAATATCATTGATAAACAGTAAACGCATTAAAAGAATGGATGAAAAGACACAACATTGGGTCGTGCTGGTAAAACAGCAAAAATGTATTTGTACTGCAGCTCAAAGTAAGATATGCTGACTTAACTGGTGGTTTGTAACAGATGGTCACAATTTGAGTGGTAATACTGACGCTACTTACCATAGTAATACCTAAACTCCACACATCAGACTTCACATCATAGCCTTTCTTTTTGGTGGTGATGTCGGGATCTATTCTTTCTGGCTGTTGACAAAACACAGGATTCAATTAACATAAATATTGGCAAAAATCTCCACAGTAGTCATTTAAATCAATAATTCTCACTTTTTTTATCAATTTCTTGCTTATAAAAATATTGCTCAAGTAAGGCCAACATTTTTTCCCAAAAAATAAATGATTGTTTAACTTTTAAGTATTTTTTGCCATTATACTTGGCAGTTTTTGTAAAAAAATATTATAAATTCAAAAGTGAGAAATTATTGCATAAAACTATCGATTTAATATGGTAGGGAGCATTCAATCCACCATTACGTTGGACCTTTGTCAACCCGACGTTAGGGGGAGCTATTGGGTTAAGCTTATCGATTTAGTTAACCTCTATGAGAATTTTTCCCAAGAAGTATTTTTTTCAAGGCTTGGTTTCAACATAGATCGTAGAAATTTCTACGATCTATGGTTTCAATTACAAATCTGGAAGTGTAAATATGAGGGGGTATCAAAAAGTTTTAAAGATCACCCAGAAGAGCTATATCGGTGAAATTTTGTCAGAATAGTACGTCATTTGTCCAACTCAGAAGTATTTTTACTTTCTTTTGGCAACAGATGTCAGCAGCCTGCCCTGCTACTCTGGATGGCAATTGGTACTCGTGCTCATCATAAAAAATGGCGTAAAAGGGTCTGATTTCGACCCATCGGTGGTGTCTACGTTTTTGCAAAAAAGGGGTAATTTTTAGCACAATTTACATCATTTTGGGGTTGTAAATTAAAGCTACCTCTGCCACTAACGGGCATTTTTCACTTTATATCACTCAGTTGAGTATCATCCTGAACATGTTGTGCATAAAATTGTCTAAAACAGGCATGATACTGGCCTCTTATAAAAATACCTACAAGTAGGCCATAATCCAGACAAAACGCATTGTGCACAGTACTTGCCTCCTACTGCCAGGGGTTCTGCTCATCTTACACCACTGGAGAGGCCATTTCGTGTAATATAAAACTGAAATATGTTTGATTTTCTCTCTGGAATTTTCTAATGAAAATTTTAATCATGTTTGATTTTGTTTTGATTTTTGGTCATGCATGAAAAATACCTGATTTTTTTTTGTCTTGCAAGTAAGTTTGGTCGATATCGACCATTTTCCGATATCGATATATCGGCAATCAATTATCGATATATATCGATATATCGATGTTTTCTCTATCTCGCCAACCGAATAAATTACAATGCGTAACGAACGAACACTGGCGAGTGGCGACCGTAACTTCCGTGTTGTATTTACGTAGCACAGTTTGGTTGCAGAATTCCTCATACCCCTGTTTGATCGTAAATATCACAGTTTCTTTTCGAAAATAGCATTGAAAATTGAACATTTTTATGAAAAAGAAACATTATTTCTTGGTCTCACAAACACAAATACATACCATGTTAAGATCATGATGAAACCGAAATCGTGCTTTTAGACGGCGAATCGGCGATGGCTTACTCTTACAGTGAATTGCATGCGTCATCGTATCATCACGTGATTGACCATTTTATGAATGAAATTGGACTTCGACCTGACGATTACGTCATGTTTACATCCAGATAGTACTGGACGACGAAAGGCGGCCGGGAAGCTGAATAAAATCAACTACGTATAAGTTAAACATCTTGTAAGGCAGTAATTATTTCCAAATGGAAAACAGTAAATAAGAGCAATAAACATTCTTTTTAATAAAACGTTTTTATTTCTAAAAACAATATATTAAACTTGTGTATGTTAATAAGATCGTTTTTAGTTGTTGTTAAACTGAGTTAGGGGTAGAGGAAAGCTGATACCATTTCTGTAACTGATCTTAAAAGGAACCACTGAGGTCGAAATAAATGGACAAAAGGTATAAAAATATATAAATAAAGCAAAAGCAACAATGTTATAGTTTATTTTCAGTTAAATTCGGCTATTCACGGTCCATTTTCAGGTGATTTTCCCCGAGACGGCTTTGGTTTGTAATCGGCGCGATCGCGAGCAAATAATGTCACTCTAGTCATTGTAAAACATTATGTGCATCGATGGATTACAGTGTTGGCGCGACATGTGATCATTTTGTAACTCGGATATAACATCTAAAACTGAATAATATTTTTAAATAAAGGATATCATCATTAATTTATTACAGTTTTTTAACTGACTAGTGTTTATGTGCCAAGAAATATTATATATCGAAGTTGCAATAATACGCACGGGCATAAAACATCGCTGCTAGTTGAACATATTTCCCTGATACGTGAAGGCCGATACGTTACACGCACGAATTCAAGATTCAAGACTACGTTATTGACATTTATTTTTGTTAACAAATGGATTGACTCAAACTTATAACCTTCATAAAAGTTGATATTTTGAACCATTTAAAGGAATTGTTCATGATATGAGTGAAATAATTAGCATGAGCTAAGTTAACCATGAGCTAATGAGTGAGTAATACTTACATTTATCATAGCTGGATTTGTAGATATCATTCGCCCGATTATACGATATTATTTTCAAAACATCGACGGGTACGATATATCATTAACTGTCAAAATATCGTACACCCGATTTATCAATGTTATTTTCAAAATATCGGCAAGTACGATATATCGATAAACCTTGAAATCCAATATTGGCAATATCGATGTTTTAAAAAAATCGATATATCTCGATATATCGAATTATCGACCATGGCTACTTGCAAGGCAAATATCTGAATTGAAGATTGCAAAATAACTGAATTCAGGTAAAAACCTGAAAAGTATCATGCCTGCTAAAAACAAAAGAATATATGTTTGACTCTATGTAAATGATCAAAAACTTCAATTGTATTTGTTTTAATTACTAATATTTAAGAAAAAGGTATTACAATCGTATACCATTACGCCATTTTGGGTGCAATTTACACCATCTTCTGCCATTTAAGGGTGTATTTTTCACTCAACAATTACGCCATTAAGGGTCCAATTTTAAGGCGCTCTGACGAGCAAGAGTATCACTTTAGTATCCGACGGGCCCTGCTAACTGCATAACCTGAATGGAGAAAATTGAAACATCCAGGCATGATAAACTTCTTGCATTGAAGAGCTGCAGCTCCCAGCAAATCCGCGATGACACCCCCAAGTTTAATTGTTTGATACCATAGTAGAGGGTAGGGTCCCCTCTTTTCGTTGGTACCAAATATACAGAAATTGATCAATGAGTCAGGTCACAATGACAAAATTGTCAGCAAAATACAAAATTGATTTTTTTTTCGCTATAGGAGAACTTTACAATTGGCAATCTGTGGTAGTCAGTTTTAATGTGAGAGAATTTGTTTACTTTGCCAAGTGACAATATAAAGATGCCTTAAGGTTTGCATAATTCAATTTTGTTCCTAGCTCTTCTGAGTGTCCTTTAAACCTTTTGATACCCCCCTGGTAGAATGGTTGTGAAAACTCCTCTTTAAAAATCACATTTACAGAGTTTGCTCTATTACTTTTCAAAATATGATAGTATACAAATACAACATGGTATAGAGGGAAGTAGTGAAAATTACTGATCCCGAGGTGTTGGATGCGTGTGACTACTGCATCTAACACCGAGGGATCAGGAATTTTCAATATTTCTCAAAATAAACCATGCTGTATTTGTTTTACTATACCTCATAAATATTTCACTGAATGTGGTGTTAACAAATAAAAAAAAAACCTCCAAAATGTCCATTCTTCTCGGTCATCGTATGAATATCCAACTGATATAAAGTTATGAAGTATAGTAAAAACGATTATCATGGATGGTGAGGCTCCATCCCCCTTAAACAGGTCTATCTCTTCAACTGTCACAACCAGTGAAGTGATCAAACAAAGGAATTTTTATAGGGGAACCAGTTTTCTCCGCCATCTTGTGTCGCTCATGGAGCAGAGTTATTGTACCTCGGGATGTATTTGGAGTTTTGCCCGATATCCAAGCAGATTGTGTAAATCTTCACTTGACGCATATACAGCGTGTGCATTTTGTTTCACGTGCAAACCGTGTCTGCGTTTCAAGTAGCGTGTATTGCGACTTGCTCTGATCAAAGTACGCCAATTTTCCAGCTAATCCGTTGCGAAGACTCTCGAAGTGAGGCACGCCGAGCCGTAAAATGCCGGAGGTACAATAACCCGACCTCCATGAGCGACAATCCAAGATGGCTGCCATCCAATAGGATTTACACGGTGATGAAATCAAAATGGCCGAGAGTATCGATTCCCCTTTATAAATTCCTTGGATCAAACTTACCGCCATATATGGCTTGCTCCCGGCATCTATTGTTTTGGCCATTGAGTTGACTAATTGTCCGCTGATACCAAAGTCACACATTTTGACCTGGCCGTTGCGGTTGAGTAGTACATTGGACGGCTTGACATCTCTGTGCATTACGTCTAATTCTTGTTTTAGATAGTTCAAAGCGCTGACAATCTGAAAAAAAAAAAAAACATAAATATCAAAATGACAAAATTAATAATTTTGGACATTTTAGACACACCTGTATATGCCCACAGGCGCTCATTGTGCTGTCTATTTTTCTTACACCATATTTAGCAAATCTTACAGCCATTTTGCCCTGAACTAGATGTTTACTACAGCCAAACCCAAATTAGTGCTAAACCTATAATCACCTGGATTATAGGGCCTAATTATACTCAAAACAGTCTTTGTTTTATAAAGTTGTTTTAAAGTTGAGGGAATCTTTGTTTTATAGTTATTTATTTATTTATTTATTTATTTATTCTTTCTTTATTGAGGGTTTTACTGGTTCAGTGACAAGCACTGCTTTTCAACCAGGCCCTCATTGTACACAAATTGTATTACGATATAGTAATAGAAATAAACATATATCATACACTATTTACAAGATATCATACAGTATTTACAATGAGTTACGAATACGTTTGAAATACAAATAAGTAAAATGGCTGCTACAAGATAATACCATATATTCTTGTAGTTACAGAATTACAAAGATATTATTTTAAACAAAAAGAAACAAGCAAGTGAAAGTAGGCCTAAAGTTCTTTAATTTTTGACTGAAATTGGCCCATAGTCATTATTTCCATCTGAGCCCTTACTGTCGGTGGCAAAGAATTCCATGCATATGCTGCCCTAACATGATATGTACGCTGACCTGCATTTGAATTAAATTTTGGCACAATCAACGTATTAGAAGTATGATTTCTAGTTATATGTGTATGGTTATTATGAACAAATTCAAATTGAGAAGATAGGTAAGATGGATATTCATTCCTTAAACATTTGAAGACAGTCGTTAAAAGAGTATAATGCCATCTTTTATTTAGTTTATCCCACTTCAGTGTATTCATTAAATCATTAGTTGGTGTCCTTATATCTGCTGACAAAATTATTCTAGCTAGGTTATTATGGAGAACCTGAAGTCTATGTTGATGTTCCACACTAAAATTTGACCATACCATGCATCCATAATCAAAGTGGGGAATAACAAGAGCATTTGATAACATTACAGTGGTTTTGTATGGTAGGAAATACTTCATGCGTCTTGGGATCTTTGTATTACAAATTAAAGTATGTTTGATTCACAGTTAAAGGGATCTTTTTTGTTTAACAGTTGAGGGGTCTTTGTTTTATAGTTGAGGGGGTCTTTAATTTACAGTTAGGGGGTCTTTGTTTTTTAGTTTGGAGGGTCTTGTTTTATATTTGAAGGGGTTTTTGTTTTATAGTTAAGGGGTCTTTGGTTTTGGGACTTTGGTCTTGGGTCTTTGTTTTAGAGTCGCCTGTCTGATGCAGGTTGCTTACATATACTTAACGACAAGTTATGTTGATAAAATATTGATTTCTTAATTTTGCACATCAATTTCACACATTTCCACACCCCAGAAAAGAATAGTTTTCTCAAAGATTTTGACATATCCTATTGTGCTGTAGAAAATAACATCTGACAATAAAATATTTTTGCAATCTGTTTTTGGTTCCATCTCACTACCTGAGAATTAGGACTTTCTAATTTAACAATATTTTACTGATTTTCCAAACTGATTTACATAATTTTAGCCTCAATGCCATTTTTCCCCTCCAAAAATGGGATTTTTTAGCACTTTCTGGCAGTTCTTGGCATTTTTTGTAAGAATTAACAAATTGATCAGAAGAATTAACAAATTGATCAATTTTGTTGACTCAAAAGTTTTTTAAGAACTTATATGGCTTGTTCAAAAAAAGTAAATTTCTTAAAATTTAAGCTTTAGTTATCAATGTGATGCTATAAAAATATTCATATGGAAATTTCCCTTACATGTTTCATTTTAGTTCATTAGATTAAATTAGTTTCTATTAGTTTTAAAGTAAATATGACTAAAACAACAATGGGGTTTCTATACCTTCCTTTAAACTGCTAGATCTATGCACAACCAACCCAAACATTTCATACATATCCATAATTACCAAACAAGAAACAAAGAAAATTTTCAACAAACAAGACACTCAAGATTTTTTTCGGATCACTCTGTTAGAACCCAGGGACCGTTGATTTGGAATTCACTTGATAATGAGACCAAAAATTCTTTTTCGTCAAAACATTTTAGAAATCAGTACAAAAAATACTTGCTATCTGGTTATGAATAAATTTGAGTTTTTGTAGCTTTGTTTGTATTGTATTGTATTGTTTTGATTTTTTGTGTGCAATAACATGTAGTGTAACATATATGTGATGTTAGTTTTCCGGGAGTTTCTATTCCCCGGCCCATGTCTTCTTACAAGTGCATATTTTGACTATGGGCCGGTCCACATAGAAACTCGCTGAACACTTCTTTAGCAAGGGGTAGTCCTCTCTGGCCAATTCTGG
>JXSR01S000222.1:52031-62391 GCA_000969725.1 Ophiothrix spiculata
TTATTTTGTCCAACTGTGAATAAAAAGGACCTTCAGAAAGAGGATAATCACAGCTTGATATCAATGCAAACAAATCTGAGTTGGACAGAGTTTTTCATTCCCAAAATACAGTTTGAAATAGAGTAAAATATATTCAAACTGTTTACCATACAAATGAGTGCAGTAGTGGAGTGACCTTGGTTAACATTCCATGGGGTCTACTGATATGTTACTACTGTGTGTTATGGGAAGGGCTTAAATCACCCTCTGAGGTATGGCAAAGAAGCATATGCTATCAATTACAAGTCAAAAAAGATTTTAGAAGGTAAATTAGATATGTTTGTGTGAAAGCAGTGGTAGGACCGTAGGACACCTACCTGGGCCTTTTAACCTTGCCAACTTACCCGACAGCAACTGGTGGTGGTGGTTTGGGGATAGGCTTCAGCTTCCCCAAAGGTGGGCCTTTTAACCTTACCAACTTACCCGCTAGCAGCTGGTGGTGGTGGTTTGGGGACAGGCTTCAGATTCCCCAAAGGTGGGCCTTCTAACCTTGCCAACTTAACCGACAGCAGCTGCTGGTGGTGGTTTGGGGATAGGATTCAGCTTCCCCATAGGTAGGCCTTTTAACCTTGCCAACTTACCCGACATCAGCTGGTGGTGGTGGTTTGGGGATAGGCTTCAGCTTCCCCATAGGTAGGCCTTTTAACCTTGCCAACTTACCCGACAGCAGCTGGTGGTGGTGGTTTGGGGATAGGCTTCAGCTTTCCCAAAGGTGGGCCTTTTAACCTTGCCAACTTACCCAACAGCAACTGGTGGTGGTGGTTTGGGGATAGGATTCAGCTTCATCAGAGGTGGGCCTTTTAATTTTCTTCTTCCTGGAGTAGTTACATTGTTTGCTGGAAAACAAATGATTCAAAGAATTACAGTTATACACTATAACCAAAAAGTTTTAGGAATTTGACACTAAATCTAATCTTAAACAAGTTCAATTTCTGCGACCTAACAAGGGCTTAAAGGTACAATTCATGATTCTGATGTGATGAAAACCTTACTTTTTTCTAACCAAATAAAAAGAAAAGCACAACATATTCCGACTATTCGTTTTCAAGTAACAAGTTTTTCAGCATTTTAAAAATCCCCACCTACATGTAGGCTACTGTGTTGTAATTGCTATCAGAGTTCTGACAATAATTAGAAAATGACACATTATCTCACTTTTCTTAAAAACGCAAGCATATTTGAAAGAATCGTTTTGGGTTGTAACATATACCAGTCAAGGATTCTCCTCAGTTCAAAAAACTAAATTTTGATAGCGGTGATCATGACCGTGAGGATGAAAAATGGATCATGAATTGTCCCTTTAACTGGAAAAGCATCATCGCTATCAAACAATCAGTATTCTTCAACAATCAGGCTTCTTGCTTACTATTTGATATGTTTGCGAGGTCCATCTAAATGACCTAAATAAATAATGGACATCTTTGTAAAGTCAAACACATGTATATGTTCAATGTCTCAAGTTATGAGGTGCAACATATATGACAAAATATGGAGGAACAAAGACTGGCAGATCTCAACTAAGAAAATACAAGCACATTTATTAAAGAAACATTAAAAACCACTACACAATGCCAAGAAAACAAAAACAAACTGTTTACTCCTGGAACTTCATTGGACAAATGCAAAAGAAACAGTTTCACCGACTATACTATTCTGGGAGGTCAGGTTGGGAAATTGGTTGAAGCATGATCCGTCAACATTTTAAAATTCTGATGTGGGAGACTTTCGTAATGAGTAACGTTTATGGGCAACTGACATACAAGGACAAAAAGGTACACCCCAAAACTTTTTACGTAGCTAAACAAAGGTCTCACATGCACACATATGACTCATAAACGATGTCATAATTAAATTTTTCCAACAAAAATTGTATACAAGATGTAATTTTAAAATATTGAGAGCTACCAATTTTCTTATGTTTGTAATACAAGAATACGCATTGCCACCTTAGGAAATTTTCACGCTAGCGGTTCAATGCGGTAGATTTTTTCAAAAAGCAGGAGATTTGGCTACCCGATCGGAAGGGCTACCTAAAAGCGGGAGACTCCCGCCTAGATCGGGAGACTGACAGGTATGTTGAAGCATCCAAATTTTGGTTCATAAGCCCCAAAATATTAAAAGTGCTCAGTTCCTTAAGACTTTTCTTTATTCTTTTGATCCATATGTGGGCTGCTCTGGCAAAATGAGAGGAAAGTCGCAAATCAAATTTTTGAATAAATGGCATCTAAAGTAAAAATAGGGTGAAATAGTCAAATTTCGTTTTTTAACATAAAACGCCTCCATTCATAAATGTTTACCTATAACTAAAGTTTTGAAGGTCAACTTTACCGGGAAGTGCAATTATTCATGATTAATTGATTGCATGTTGCTATTATTGTAGTAATCTGTAACTTTGAAATCGATTTGCAGCTAACTTTTTTCGCAATATATTCAGTGGACTGCTTTGGATTTCGATCTCTAAATGAAGAATATAATGGAGAAAGAAAGTATGACATATTTTATATATCATTTAAAAGCTCAGATTATAGAGAATTAAAATATGTCATAAACTAAATTTTGAAACTTGCCGACTTTCCTCTCATTTTGCCAGAGCACCCCTCATATTTTAGCATACTAGTCATGAATCCCATGTCACTAAGGCTTGGCGTCCACAGACATTCGCTCGCCCGAGTCACATCCGCTAACACTACCAAGAAAACTTCACTCCAACGGGAAGCGACATTCCCTTAATTAACAAATTTCACGACATTCACTACACTTCAGATTGAATTGGAGCGAAGGTAGTGAATGTCTTTGGACACCAAGCCTAACAATCTGTACAAGACACTCTGTTGTTTGAGGTGGACATTCATTCATTTTTGACCAAAAATTCAATTTTTTTCTTAACAGAAAGTTGAAAAATCAGTATAAATAACTGGAATGTGTTGCATACTAAAGTTTTGACCCATTCTCAAAATTGTATTTCATTTTGGTTGAAATTTTGTTAATTTTGAGCTCATTTATTGGTATTTTTTGTAAATTCGAGTTTGTGCAAAAATGAGGGCGCTATACATATTTCAAATTATTGATTATATTTGATTTTCGATAATTGCGTTTGATCTGTGAAGATATTGGCTAAAAATTTTCTTGACGTCATATGCTTCATTAATTTATTTACTTTCGGTAATACACACCATGCCAGCATGTACCTCTTCTACATCCAAAAATGGGTTTTTATGAATAGCGCCATCTATTTTGCACTTACAAATAAAATGTCCATATTTCTATTGGGTTCAAACAACAGTGAACAAGGAGAACACAAAGTACTTACCAGCAGCCATATTTTTTGTAGTCGGTGTAAAAATAAAACGGTTATTATTACTACTATCTGACATATCAACAGTTAACAGCAAATAAAAAGTCCATAAAGTTGTCCTTCCAGAGGGGAGCAGGTGTCGGTATATGAATCCTTTGATGCAAAACCATAACACACAACCTCAATCCAAATCAGTGAATGGTCCTCAATGTACGATTACGATGTTTATATCTGATGATACAATGTAAAATCCTGTTTGTAACATATATTCTTATCCAATAGGTTTTTCCAAAGTGAATCAGTCATTAATCAGCCACAATATTCATCAGTCAGGGCTATTACTATTAGAGTGACTGAGTTGTTGACGTCCATGTCAATTCTACACATGTCATTATCTACGACGATTTCCTGCCACGATCATATTTGCCGTACTTTTATCGTCAAGGAACCTGCAATAAACAGACAAAAAAGTACAGAAATTTCATAATATGTGCAAAATATTGAAGACATGTTGACAGAGTAGGCCCTATAGGCCAATACAAATATTTCTTAATAATTTCCTGTGGGATTCCCAGATAGGGCCTTAAATACATGCACATGTGATAGCATAAACTCAGAAAAGTTCATTAATCTTTTCAACCCTAACAGATCGGCTCTTACAAAATCTCGCTTTTGAAAATCCTGAATATTCACAGTCCAAATACATCATAGGCAAGGCTTTTATACAGGGACCAAATCATCTCCCATGTGGCGACTCGGTGGGATTTTTGAATGAATAGTGTATGGTCTAAGAGGAGAGGGGTATCGCATTTACAGCAGTCATGTTAGCTCAAACGGTAAGGCACTCGCTTCCAGTGACCCAGTCCAGAGTTCAAACCAAGCAAGCGGGTGCTAAACAGTTGAGTGTGCTTGAAATTCCCTTGGATAAGAAACTAACTCCTATGGACTGATCAAGGTTTAGCGCCCCTAGAGATTGCCGCAGGTAATGATGCTTGGTGTGGAATGGAGCTTACCTGGGCCACAGTGGTCAGCGAACACCTGTAAAGTGTGCATAGGCCACATGGAATTACAAAACAGAGAGGCATCTAAGTGCACTATAAATCCCGTGTATTTTTGTATCCCTGTATTTCTATACTGGTTAAAATAAAACAAATATTTTTCACCATTCTTTTATGCAAAATTCAATATGTATGACAATTTCACAAACATCCTGCCCATCAAGTAATCAAACAAACAAGTACTAAAATGTACAAAATATTCAGAAGACGTTGGCCATGCCTCTCTATCACCGTATTTGATCGAGAGTCTGCGGTGTACATGTCGCTCATGTAATTTCAATATATTTCAATATTTCATAGAAATATAGTGCAATCGTATAAACAAATGACTTCGCTAAGAATATATATTTTTTTTTAGTGTGAACCACAGCGGATTTAGAATGAAATAATAGAGTGTATCTTAAATTTGCGCTTTGTAAATCCCCAGTCCCTATAAAGCTTTTAGTAAATTGCAGCCGCCACCGCCTGAAAATATTTAAGGCCTATTTTGAAAGTACACATGCCTATACAAACATTTCTGAGTAACATCCTGAGGGGAATCCCAGATAAGGCCTACCCACTGCATGAACATGTGACAGCATAAACTTGGGGAAGTACATCAAACTTTTAACTCTAACAGATCTCACTAACTCTCATTTTTTTGAAAACCCCCAAAATTTGCAGTTCAAATATTTCATAGACAGGGGTTAATACAGAAACCAAATTGCTGCCTGGCAAGTAACTCGGTCTAGGAATGGATTGCGAATGGTGTACATGGTCTGGGAGGCAAGGGGTCCCGGGTTCGAATCCTTGTGAAAACATTTTTTCCACCCATCTCTTTGATATCCGTTTCATTATCATCTCATATCTATGACAATTTCCAGTCATTCTTCCAAATAGCTTTATCATTACATTACAATAAACAGATGAATAAGTAGTGTAATTTCATAATATTCTGTTGGACGCACTTATGTCACGGGCTAGTAGAATATGTTTTAAAGAGGCTACTGTAATATCAGTGCACTGCGTATACAAACAATTCTTATCTGAGTAACTTCCTGTGGGGATTCCCAAACAGGGACTACCCACTGCATGCACGCATATATGTGCAGTTGTGTAAACGTATGAACTTGAGGAAGTACAATATACTTTCTAAAGATAGGATAAGTGGATTTTCATTTTAAAGCACCGGACCCATGGTGTTTAAAGCCTTTAGAGTTATGCTGTGTAAACTAACACACAAGCTTAGCGCTGGGCTGCATTTCTGCGTCCCGGCCTCACCAAATTGCATCCTGGACTCACCAAAGTCTTGAGTTTTGTTGTATTTTACACAAGCTTTAAATTTCCAGGGACTCCCAAGACTTTTGGCCTGGCGCTACCCTTGCCAACACACTCGCTAACCAGAGACATTTGCTATAGTCAGAAGAACAAATCTTCACTGCAGTGAAAATAGTGGCGTAACTTTGATAGCAGGTGCCCAAAGTTTTGAAACGTGCCCTATAAATATAGAAGCGCTTGCGAAGCACGTAATGTGAAGCATTCATGCGGGCAAGTGCCTACAACATGGGGTCCACACTGTAAAGTAAAAAGCACTCCTTTTGGAAGTGTCACTCGTTAAAGCACTCGTTTTGGCCCTGGTACTCCTTTAGTCCCATTTTACTACTTGTTTTGGTACTCATTTTGTCCAAAAGGAGTGCATAAAAGGAGTTCTTTTTTTTCCCTTTTTTTTTTCTTTCTCTTCAATTTCTTTTTTTTTTTTCCTTTCCTTTTTTGTCGTCAACTCAGGGTGCCCCTTAACCCGGGTACCCACAGGTATGCCCATAGGAGTTACGCCACTGGTGAAAATAAATCTGCTAAAATCTGGGAATTCCCATTGGGGTGAAAAACTTGTGAAGCATGTCTGCTAAATTTGGTTAAAATCTGACATCAAACATTTATTTCTTGCCCGCTTACAGTAACTAAAATTTCCATTTGTGAAATGTTGAACTTTTCTTTTAAAATCCCACCGCTGCCACCAAAATTTTTTGCCTATTTTTGGCAATAATAAGATAAAAATCAAACATTTGAGAAAATCCTTCCTACATGTAGACATTTGATTCTAAATTCCAAAAACTTAAAACAAAAAAAGTTCAAAAAGTTCACAAATTAATTTTAGTTACGCTTTCCAGAAATTTCTGAGGCCAAAAATACGTTTTTTGGCATTTTTGGTCAACAACGGATGTCACCAGTATGTAAATAAAATCCCACTGCTGCTACCAAAATGGCAATTTTTGGCCTATTTTGTATATTTTTATAAGGTTTATGCAATTAGTTTGAGAGTTAGAGTACAAAAAACATTTATGCTAGTTGAAGGTCTACCCAGCCTTACATCTACTTCAAGTTCAAAATACAAAAGAAACTTAGATTCACAGCATTTTCTTTTACACATAATACACAGAAATTTACAAGGATGACACACTGACAATACATGTTACAGCACACTTTTTTATTTGACCCATAAACGAAAAAAATTAATAATTTCAAATCCAGAAATTATGAGTTTCTTTGTCTTAAAAAATCAAAATAAATATAAACATGAATGATTGACCCCTTATAAAGACTCACAAGGTACACACTGTATGCAGCGCCCCAAGGAGTATTCACACAGGGGACCAATGGCTTTACGTGACTTCCGAACCACAGAGCAATTAGAGTTAACCCACAACCGCTGTATTACGAGTCCCGTGCTCTAACCGTTTGGCCTACGCTCGGCTCCCCTTCCCTCACCGAGCTATCGGCAAATGCACAGAGAATTCACTGAGGGGAGCATACCCGAGTGGTTAGAGCACAAGATTCATAATACAAAGAGAATTCACCAAGTTCTTTGGGCAACAAACTTTACTCTACATTCCTCTTACCCCGTTGGTTCCCTGTGTGAATGCTCCTTCTTGAAGTTGAGGTGCTGCATACAGTGTTATACCTGGTGAGTCATACAAAGCTAGGTCTGATCCCAATAAATATTTCAACTGGGTTTTGGCTCACATTTAAAATGACACGCCGATGCAAACCATGTTCAAACTGACCTAAGAGATCAGAGATCAGTACTTAAGGTAGCTCTAACGGCTATTTACACATGTCAGAAAATTAGCTATAAAGTGAATAACTTTTGGGAATGGGAACCAAAACCTATTTCCATTTAAAGAAAACCCTTAAAAGGTAACATATATTAAGTTTTATAATATTTGGCCGATTTCTTATGTATTTCTTTATTTTTTGAAAATTCCCTAAAAAATCAGAGTTTTTGAATTTTCATGTCAAGAGGGACTGTGCTATGACAATATTGACATTCAAATTTTAGGGGCTGAAAGGTTCATAATAGCTAAATTCTCTCGTGGGCTTTTTGCCAGAAAGTGTTTTATTATCAAGAAAAATGATTTTTTTAGCTCCTAAATTTAGGCATATTTTCAAACACCTATAAAATTTTCTAGAAACACTAATTTTAAAAGCCAAAGAGAGATTGTTGCAAATTTGATAAGCTTTCATTTGACAGCTTGTTTGTTAAAATTGAAGCATGGGAAGTATGAATGAAAATTCTGAGAAATCTGGCTATTCAGTGTTTCTAGAAATTAACGCAATAAAATTGAAGATATTTCTTTAAGGGAGGTAGGAGCCTTATTTCAGATTTTCGAAGCATATATCACTGCTAAAATGACAAAAATTTACAAACTTAGTTTTCCCGGCAAAACGTCGCATTGTTTACTGCGTATTCCGGGTGCGTACTATAACACCAGTGCCACGCAGACGGACGCACGCACAAATACCACTGACAAGCAAAAGTCGCGGGTTTTATGCTAATATAATGCAGGATCAGAGCTGAGCAAGGCTCTATATAGCGCTGTCTCTTCTGCCCATAACGGAGATCAGTGAGCAAAATCATGAGAGCGATAGCATCTAGCGTCTGTTAAATGTCTGAGTAAGTTGCTGTTTGTATGCGGGAACCCCACCAGAGCGCGATAGAGAACATCATAAATACATAATTTTGAGCTCTTTTTATCAGTGTATGAAAACTTTTCGATCGTATGTTACTCTTAGGCCTACTTCGTATGCCCTGTTCGTAAGTTCGATCTTCAAGTTTAAAAAACTAGCTGTACTACAGATTATGCCAGTTATAGTATTCCAATCAGCCAATGTGCTCCACTTGTAAACACTTTTATCGGTTTTTAATCGGTCCTTTTAATATCCCATCAATGTGCATGAACTTGACAAATTCAGACAAAATGACGGATCTATAAAATATTGCGGGGTCATCAACAACTTTGCGCTTTGTTGTCATCCCCAAATCAAATTGTCAGGCAGGGATCGTCTTGAAAATTCGATCAGAGAAAACATTTTTCCCGTCGGAATTTCTACAGCGATCATAGCGTGATTTTCAGCGGGTGGGGGAGAACTTAGTACAAAGGGGTAATGAGGACGTGCCTCAAATTCGGGTAGCATAATTGCATAATCAGGCTCTCTGTTATTTCAATTGATCATTTTTCTTCGCAAAACGTGGTATTTTGACGCGTTCATTTTTCAAAATTTTCTAAAAATTGCGACAAATGGCGCAAATGTTAACATTTCTTTTCTCAAAAATTAATCTATTTTTGCCATAATAGTGCAAATGTAGGCCGAAAAAATGTGGTTTTTGATTAAATTTGACTCAAAATTTAGGAGATTTGATATATGGATTGGTCACTTTTCTTGAAAACAGGTATTTGGATGGGTAGCTTTTCAATTTTCCCAGAGACACGTCCCTATCCAAACCAAATTTGAGTTCCCCCCTCCGGGCGTGATTTTCAAAATCACTTCTGAAATGAAGGGATTTTATCATGATTAAAGTGTGACATCAATTTGCTGGCACAAATATATTCAAATTAATCATGAAACTTCATGAAGGTTTTCTCATTTCAATAATAATAAAAAAAATTATATCAGTATCAGTTGAATTTTCATGCACTTTCTTCAAGCTGAGGTTATAAAAATGGAAAAAACCACATTACAGACATTACCGGTATTGGATTACGGTTTGTCAGCAGAACCACTTGAATTTGAATTTTACACAGAAATAAATGGTAGTTTTTGGAAAATACTATAATTAACATCACTGATTAACATGGACCTCTTTCGTCATATTTTGTGAAAAAGTCCAAAGAAAAATTTATTTTACTTATAGGCCTAGTCTAACTTTTATTCGCAGCTTTTAGTCTGTTTTGCAATCGTTTTTTACTGCCGATCTGGGATCTTGGGTCCCTTTACTTTTCTCCGCATTTTAATTTGTAAATATCTTTTTTGTTTAAAACTGTTGAATACTATTTTTGTGCGTAAATCCGCCGAGGGGGGGGGGTAACTAAACTCAGATATTTGGCCTCGGTTCGGTGTTTATGTTAATACTTTACCCATAGGATATGCAAAATTGCCAAAATTCATGAAATAACATAGGATTTGACGTACCGGTTACTTGAACATATGATTGGAACTAGATTATAATCGAAGGGGGGGGGGACTATAAACTTGCTAAAACTACGAGAAAAGCTATTTGGATGATATGTCAACTTGATAAAATCAGGTGTACGATGTAATACATATTATTATTGTAAAGGAGTCTTTGGTGTTTTTTTTAATTGCAATGACACCCTTTAGGGTATCAAATCAGCAACTTCAAGAAATAGGGTACATTTTTAAACCCCAGTGTGAAAAAGATATCAATATGAACGGAGGGGCAGACTGCCGCCTGACAAAAATCGAGCAAGAAATCGGAACAGCAAGCGGGAAAAATCGGTGAGGACAAGAAAAATGAGAGACCAGCTGTAAGACTACTATAGATAGGAAACATGGGGGAAAAGCAGAAAACTATGTTAAAAGATGTGCTAAAATAGCTTCAAACTTTTTTTTTTGCTTGTTAGTTCTTAAAATCGACGTGAATTTATTTTGGGTGTACGAAAATGGATTTTTCGCCGTGAAAAATTGGGAA
>JXSR01S000223.1:15309-47219 GCA_000969725.1 Ophiothrix spiculata
AGATACAACGATACACCCGAACCATCTACCTCACATCTTCACAAAGAAAAGCCGCCGACCACATGCGTTCATGGTGGTCTATATTTACCAGAGAGGTGAAATGAAAGTTTCATCTTTGGTGAAAATATCTCTGATCAAAAATCAAACATAAAATAGGTGTTCATCACTCCCGGGATACCATGATATTAAATGAGTCGATATGTAAGACGGGGACAATATCTGACTTACTGTCAAGAGGAAAAAAATAACCAAAAAATCTCGCCACAACTTAAACTTCCAGCACACCCCTGTAAGTCTAATGAAGCATTCCAATATAGATTGAGCCCTAGCTTTGAGCCCAAATATGGAGAAGGCGGAGTTTTTGTGATTTATTATGTGCATGAGTCAGGGGGTCAGGCTGAACTTTGGAGAAGGGCGGGGCAAAATTTGTCGTACATGTATCCATGAACTAAACAATTTTATGATAATGCAATTGGTGTCGGCTATTGTTGAACTGATTTCTACAATGTTTAAAATGTGGTTTCAGTTGCATGAGAAGTTCTTGATGCACTGATTGTAATTTATTTGCTTTCATATTTAAAATATGAAGTCCCGACCCAAAACTCCAAGTCCTCGCTCTTTATATTTTATATCTGTTCACTTTCCGACCGCAAAACACTTCAAACAGATTAGCGGTCATATCGCAGCAGGATAATTAGGTCACCCACTTTTGATTGTTAAGTGGCGTGAATGACTTTCTTTTATAAGATTGATTGCTGAATTGGGCGACAATTGTTTACCATTGGGTGATCTATCAGCTTAAAAATGCTTAAGATTTCCTTAAGATGCGTCGTAACATGATGATAATCGTCATTCAATTGAACTAGAAATGTTACGACGAAATGCGCTAATACGTCGAGGTTGGTTTACAGTGATTGAACTTGAAGCAAGTTACAAATCTTGAATATTTAACAAAGAACATAATTTAAACAGTTTTTCTTGACCAATTTTGTTTTGTTTTTTAGTAATTAATATTACCAATCATAAATCCTAAATATTTTTTTTGTAAAATTAGCTGGCTGCCACACATGCCACATCATGTCATTTGTCAAAATTCCAAGAAAATGCAAATCTTACTGTGTTCATTTAAAATGTAATAAATTGAAAAGTATTCACCCTACACTTTTAAAGAAACCTTTAAGAATTTTAGTAAACTAAGTCTAAGAAGACATGCACAACCCTAACATTCACTGAAATGCCCAATGCCGGCAATGGCAATGTAATGTCAATGAGGAAAGTAAATTGAAAAAAGCGTTATTAAGCTTAAGCCTTACACTTTTCCTGATGAATTTACGACGATTAAGCGAGTGCTGTGAATACCAGCCCCGACATAACACATCCATGAAGTATAAGCTTAATGATGGTGTTCAATTGAATTACATTTTCTTCATAATTCTTACCTTTTGAAGCCTGAAAAATTACAGCGTCGTTCTGTTTACGGCAGTTTATAAAAGGAAAGACTGATTACCGGAAATAATACGTTGCAAATTGATTCGCAATGAATTGTGGGTAATTGCTGCCACCAATCGGCCGGATTTTCGCGTTTAGGGATCAACTAAAAAAATCCATAACTCTCTGTCTCAAACAACTAATGATACTATTAGACTCACCAGGTATACACTGTATGCAGCGCCCCATGAAGGAGCATTCGCACAGGGGACCCACGGCTTTACGTGACTGTCCGACCACGGAGCAAGTAGAGTAAAGTTTCTTGCCCAAGGAAACAAGGAGACGATTAGGGAAAGCTAAGCCTATTTTTGTGGTTTTGGGAACTTGATAGGGGAAATCTCTCTTTGAAACTCTTTCTTTTCAACAGTTACTCCTCTCTCTTTCATGAAGTTTTACTTTGATCATAGTAAAGTTAGTTAAAGTTTGTAGGCCTGTGCAAATTTAGTTTCTCCAAACCAGGGGGGGTAGGACATGACGTCATGAGATTTTGAAACTCCCATTCAAAAAACTTGAATTTTAATTAACGCTCGAAATTTTCATTTTATGCCCTTAATTAGTGTATTAACATATGCAGATTCCAAAACCGTTGGGGTTGGAACTTCAACCCCAGAAAAATAAAAAGATATTCTGAATGTTTTGAAGAACTACTTCTCTTGTTATTTACGCATTGAAATATACGGGCGATACCACGGATGAATACGAATCAAATCTGAGTAAGCAGTCTGGGTAAACAGGCAATTTATTACGCAGCCGCCCTCCTCTGCTCCAAACTATTACTAGGCCCTAAACATTAATTTTAAACTAAGGGACCGTTCACAAACACTTGTAAGGGGGGTGGGGGGGGGCCTGATGCAAAAAAAAAATATCGCGGAAAATGTTTGGGGGCCCCCTTTTCGACCTCAAAAATTTTAAGGCCCCCCCCCCCTTTTTTATGCGACAAAAATTAGTGGTCAACCCCATAGAAAAGCATGTAAACTCAATTTTTACCAGAAAATTTGTGGTAATTTTTTTCAAGGCCCCACCTTACGGGGGTGAAAAATTTTAAGGCCCCCCCCTTTTGGCATCAGGCCCCTCCCCCCTTACAAGTGTTTGTGAACGGTCCCTAACTGGACTAAAACTTTCTTAAACTTGGAGAGTGTAAACAAAAATATAGTAGGTCGAGGTTCACATTTACAAGCAAGGGGCTCCAGAACACTGGATTTTTGTTTATATCATCACTTTATTTCTTCTATATTTCTTCTTCTATTATCACTTCCATAAATCTGAGACTATAATATACTACTCTAAAGGGTATTATAGTCTCAGCATAAATTGTACAAAAACGGACCCAGTGATCAACTAAATTTTGCTTGGCGTAGGAGAATTACAGGCGAAAGTATAAGTGCCTCAGAGATTTTACAAAAATGTGTCCATATTGAGCTCTCCTTGGAAGACAAGTTGATTTAAAAGCCAATTAAATGTGGTTTCAAAACTACCAGTGATCCCCCCCCCCCCATGATTTGGGGTCTACATCTTTTAAATAACCATGAGCTACATGAGCAAGTGCCATAGGCCTGTCTTTCTATATATTTCTAAATATTCAGGCTCATAAAGATCCACTTTGGAAATGAATGCAATTATTTTCTTAAAATATAATAAAATCAGAAAGTGTATAGCGGTAAAGTTGAACTTGACATTTGCAATCATAGCTAGTGCCTTTATCAAACCTTTCCCTCTAAATTAGACATGAATTCCCCATCCCTTATTTAGACATGATTTCCTATTAAACAGCACTCATCACAAATGACAATCGAAAAACACTCTTTGTTTAAAATATTTACTTCCAAAATTGAAATCCTATGCTTTTTGAATAAGGTGTTACAGAAACAGCTAGGGTTAGAATTAAAGACATATCAATCTAACACTCTTAGAAAGAAAGTATCAAATATGAGACAAAAAGGATCAATTTTGATCCTTTTTAGGTATCAAATATGAGCTTATCCTTTAAGGATCAAAGTGATCCCAAAAAAAGGATCAAAAATTTTGATCCGAAAAAGGATCAAATATTTCTTATAAAAAAGACCTGCAAAAAACATCACACTGAAGTGACGCCAGCAGGGTTTGAACCCACGCCGCACTCATACCTGCTGGTAATTACAAGACCAAGGCTCTAACCACTCGACCACGGGGCTGTGTGATGAAATCAACGTATTTATACATGTTACACCATAGTATACATTCCCCGCTGTGTAGCGGTAATGGGGTGTACTCAAATATGAAACAAAACATCACGTTGCATCCAAACGCGGTATCAAAATGTGAGCTCATCCTTTCCGTATCAAAGTAAACCAGAAATACGGATCAAAACTTTGATATTGTAATCAAAAAGGATAAAAATAAAATGATCCTAAAAAAGGATCAAAAATGATCCTTGGGAATTTGATCCATTTGTATATATTGATCCGCAAAAGGATCAAAAGTGATCCTTAAAGGATCAAAAGTGATCCTTAAAGGATCAAAAGTGATCCTTAAAGGATCAAAATAAAATGATCCCGAAAAAGGATCAAAAATTTGATCCCGGCCTTCTAAGAGTGAAGACTGTATCCCCAGCTCCCCAATTCAAACCCTGGATGGTCACTCTTTTTGCTCACTAGCTCTCAATGACATTTTATTTTTTGAAAAAATGGTTTAAAAAACATTTCTAATGTCATGGAAAAAAATTCTGCTTCTGATTTCCAATTCTGGGATTTTCTCTCTCTCTTTCTCTGATCTGTTTCATCCATTCATTTTTCCTGGCCCCTTGAAAGGCAGATTTGCAAAAGCCATTAAGTAATGTCTGCAACCCGGCAATTTACACAACTGCAACATCACATATGAAAGGTGGCGGGTAGAGTTGCAAATTTGTGCACATGCATACACCCTTGAGTTAGGCTAGGCAAGATTCTTAAGATTGGAGTGAAGTTTATAGAATTCCAATGTTCTCCTCCCAATTGACTAAACTTCGTTATTTTCAATTTAAGATTCTGCACAGATATATTGGTGTTAATGAAAATTTACATAAATTTGGCTATGTTGATTCCAACTTATGCACTTTATGTAATGCTGAAATCGAAAGCATTCCACACTTATTTTGGCAGTGTGATATATCCACTCAGTTCTGGAAAGAGGTTCAGCGTCATATATTAAAGAAGAATGTTACTTTGACTATGAAAGATGTTATACTTGGTATTCTAGATCCTGATAACAGTATTTATAACTTTGTTATCTTACATGTTAAACAATATATTTATAATGCCAGGTGTAATGATTATAGGCTGAATATAACTGCATTTAAGAAGCAACTTAAGAACATCTATACAGTTGAAAAATATATTGCAGAGAGAAATGATAGAATGGAAGAATTACAAAGAAAATGGAATTCCATCATTACTTGAATCTGTTAATTTCAATGTATCATTGCTCATGTGAAATTTACTTTTTTGCATATATTCCTTGTGATTTATCTACCTGTATCACTGATTGTTTTTATCATGTTTTCATCATATAGTTACATCTTGAGAACAATATAATAAAAGCATAAGGCACCAGTGTGTGTGCCTTGTGGAAAAGAGAAAAAAAAAAGATTCTTAACTTAACTTTTAAGGGGTTAGATGTGAACACTTAATGTCACTGTGAAAAGTAAATCATTAAAAGCAGTCAAATAGGATGGACTGACAGGACAACAGGCCCAGTGCAATGCAGTAACAGTGGTAGATTTAGTTTGGGGCACCCTGGTCGCGCCCTCTTATTGAAGAGAGGTGCCTGACTTTAACTCTTTCACTCCTGAATAAAATTTTAACAATCTGTCCTATTTGGACGGCAAGCCGCTCAGAGCGGCTCACAGACACCTCGCTTTATGATAGCATATGATAATTATAGTGCACCAGGGTTACCCTCTTTGATGGTGTTAGATAGCCCTTTGTTTCAGCTGCTTGCTTGCGAATTTTCAACCAATTTGAGCTTGTAGTTTTATTTTTAGAGCAATTTGAATAAATTGTGTCGAATTGGAAATTCCGGCCAATTGTGCACGTATTTGAGAGCTGGAGTGAAAGAAGTAAACCAGCGCAGAGCTGCTGCCACAGTGTTTATTAATGGTTTTGCTCCTTGAAAATTGATATCATGTTCAGAAATAACTGAAAATCCATGATTTTTAGGTATGAATATTCAAAATATCTCCACCCCCACCCTTATTTGCACAGTGACACCTGACTATAAGTAGGTAGACGGTATCCTAAAGTCGTCGACCAGCGCACTGATCACTGCGTTGTACTGGCCAAATAGCCAGACTGGAACTGGAAGTATATAATGGCGCCCTCAGCTATTTGGTGACTGCGAAGTCAGTCTATATAAGAAAGGTAATGTCTGATGGTGTCCCGCCCTATTGAAAATTCCTGGATCTACTCTATGGCAAATTTGAAATATCCTCACTCATTAAGCAACTTTTGAGAGATACAATCAGGGCAGCAAATTGTGCAGGAGCGGCGGGGAGCACCGCTCGCAGGAAGCAACAAAAAAAATTGAGGAAACTGTGCCTTCATGAGAAAAAATAAATACGAGCTGATTGAGGAAACTTTGAGCTTCAAAAACTTGCTTCTGAGGAAAAAATAATAATTTTATACCCTGGATACAATTACACTAAAAAAAACACAAGCACACATATATCGGTTGAACTTCTACCAGAGTTTCCTTCTCTTTTTTTTTCTCCTTTTTTATTATGAATATTAATGACCTTGATCAAATATCAAGGCCAAAATGATACTATAGAAAACAAAAAACAAACAAAAATCAAAGTTAGTAGATTTGTAGTAGAGAACAAATCTCAAAACAAAATACAAAAAATCACATATATAGAGATTTATCATTTGTTTTGCACCAAGTACAAAAACAATACAAAGACATACAGGAGGTAAGTTTGCTAAACCAGTATCAGGCAATGAAAAAAAAATCTGTTTTACGGGCTGGATGGACACATGTTTTGAGTTTTGGAGATTTTTTTTTCAAATTAGGCATGTTTTAGCCAAAATTTATTATTTGGGTTTATTTTGGTAAAAAAATCCTTTATGTGTGTGTGGAAGTGTGTTTTCCAACACAATTTCCAGGTCTTGGGGCTACTATAAATTTATATATCCTTCGGCTGTGGAGCAGGGGATTACAAGACTTCTCCAAGCACATTGATCTTTGGTAGATGTATACCATAATACCACATAACATGGCATATTTAGGCTAATTTTAACATCCATAAGAGAAAAAGATGGCAAAGATGGCCCAACCAACCAACCAATGAACCCTACTTGAAAGGCCCACCTGCCCGTAAAACAGAGTGTGTGTAGGGTCTTCTTTTGTGACCTTACACTGCACTTTTTTCTCACCCCTATCTCAGTAGCAGTTTTACAAACAAAGACTAAAACAATGATTTGAATACACTTTTCATAACTTTTCCAGAAGAATTCACTGTACAATATTCATGAGAAAATAAACATTATTGCTAGAAAAAGGGGAGGACCACAAAAACAAGGTTTTCACTTAAATTTCCAATCATATTTTGAACATATTTACATATAATTTTTTTCCAAGTGCAATATGGAATCGGTTAAGTAACGTTGTAGATGTGGTCCCTGAAATCTACAAATATACAAGTACATATAATACAACTGCTCTTTTTTTATGTATCAAGCTTAAAACATACGCAGCAATATATTTTCTTTTTTCTTCTCATTTTTGTAACAAAAATATGGTCAGGAAATTCCTAGCTGAAAAATTTATCTACCCACAATTCATAAAAGTATCACCAAATCTACATGATCAAAGAGGAGTGAGAGACATAAACGTGCTATTTTTTCCTTTTTCTTTTCTTTTTTTTTTGTATAAAATGTGTTTCTTGTCAATTGCATGAGCCCAAAAAGCAAAAATAGTTGCACCTTTTTGATTTATACAAAATAGCCATGACACACTGGAATATTTTCATTTTTCAGCTGGGTCAAAGTTCAGAATCTCATTGACAAAAACAAACAAGTTTTAGCGGGGTCAGAGTTCAGAATTTCACTGACAAAAACGAACATGTTTTAGCTGGGTCATAGTTAACTATCTAATTGACAAAACCAAACAAGTTGAAACGTTTCGATAATAATTACCATAAGTAAGATATCTTCTTTTTCAAAACTTACAAAATTAGGTATTGTTGTGTATAAACTATTACCATGTCTATGATTTAGCCTCAACTTGAAAAAAATAAAATAAAAATCTCAACTTTTAATGATAAGAGGGTATACTATGATATCTTTTATCTGCTATAATAACGTATATGGTGGTTTGGCAGCGGAAAGGGCCATAAAAACTTGCATGTATTATGAATTATGTAAATGAATTATGCTATAAGATTAAAGCAATACTACCATCCCGACTACCATGTCCCCCCCCCCCAAAAAAAAAAAAAAACCCTTACAATCTTTGCAATTTCTTGGCTTTACCGCATAATCAGAAAATGTGTAAAGTTGTCATTTCATAGTCTACGAAACAGAATTAAATATATACAGTTTGTTTCGTTACAATCGGTAATCTAGAACAGACGTTATGCTTTGTTAAATATTTTGATGCAAATTTTTCTGGTCTGATTTCTAAAGGTCCCCTTGAATGAAGCTCTATTGAGTATTGCCCTTGTTCTGCTCACTCAACCATAAAAGTCTTTTAAAATTTATTAAGTGTATACTCTCTTTTATTGATACTGAAAAACTTAATACATTTGACTGACAGTAAAATAAAGCTGATATGATAAATTTCCCAAGATAACCAATTTTTCCCTTTCAAAACACCCCTACTTTATGACCAGAAATCATGAAATTTGGCCAGACAAATATGCACCCAAATATTTGATAAAATGTAACTTTTTTTATAGAATACAAATTGCAATGAAACAAACTTAGCATACTTCTTGAATATCTGTTAAATCTAAGGAAAATACATGCAAAGGTTGTAAGGTTTTTTCTGGGACCCCCGGTATAAGATCCAATCAACAGGGTGCCCTTCACTTTTGTAACTTTTGATTGTAATCTGTAAGCTAACTATATGTCATTTTTAAAACAAAACTCTAAAGAGTTAAATACTGTCCTATTCAGTTATGCTTGAATAATATATTTTTGTAATTTGGGTATTTTTGAAATCATGTGGGTTAAGTGTCAAGAGGTCGTAATTCAGGAAGTATAAAACAAAACATATGCCCCCTTCGATGAGTATTGTCATCAAAGTTAAGTTTTGGAACGAAATATGAGCACATCTTGTCTACAGCATAAAAGTTGTTTGCATCTCCTCTCAACAGTGTAATTTGCCATTACAACAAATGCATTGAGCATAAATTTACTGATTGGCCATTAGCAGCGGCCATCTTGTTTTACACAACGCTTTTTCAATTTCTGCACAGACCACACTTGAACTGATATTGTTTGTTCACTATTATCAACAATGAGCATTATATCTTAACTGTTTACAATTAGGATTATTGTTGAAATCTTAACTTAGTAAATACAGTCAACATCAATCCACAGAGGAAATACAGTAGAAACCCGTTATAACGACATCGCTTACATCGAAATCCCGCTTTCACCGAAGTAAGTCACTTGGTCCCGGCCATTTGCCTATCTTCGCTGTGTAAAAATCATTGCTTACAACGAACTTCATACAACGAAATATCGGGTACAACGAACATAATTTACTTACTAGCTCTTATTATTTCCTTTGTATTTTCCACCGCATATAACGAAGTAAACTTAAAAAATGTTCCCTACTCATGTTTGAAGCGAAATTCTTGTGAAATGTCCATACCATGCTTTGCACATATGGGAATGCAATCAGAAATCTCAGCAGCGCACATGGCAATTACACCGCCTTCGACCCTTCTACACACCCGTCGGTGTAGTATTTTACCTATATGTAAACATACATTGTATTGCGTGCGCATATCCACTGAACAAACGTTTTGAGAAATTGAGTTACAAGTTGTACGAGTGGTGTGTTTCATCGAGGTCAACATGTTTTGACATGCGGTTTTTCCGACCAAATGAGGAACATTCCGGTGTTGCCATAGTTGTTACTTAGGCGCAAGGTTGTGCTACTTTAAGTGATATTTTCCATCCAATCTTAAAATCAGTAATTACGTGAAAATTGAGTCGTTCTTAATTGTCGAGTGATTACCAATATTTTGCTCATCACCTTGCTTTTAAGAAGTAGTTGTTAAGGGGGAAAATTGGGCTAAATTTAGAGAATAAAAATATTTTATAAATGTGTGTATTTTACATAAAGATTCCCGGTAAAGATTACAGAGAGATTGCAAATAAAACGTCTCGTTCTCGGACTCATACTCACGGTAAGTTAATTCCCATTATTTTATTAATTCTAGTAAAGTTCGTAAGTTTCTTTGATGAAATTAGGCCACTTTCTTTCATGCAAATACATGTGTAATTTGTTTTGTACGTTTTGTGGACGCATATATTATTATATACCTCGCTGTCGGGAGCGACTAATACACATTTACAGTTACAACGAAGTTCGGATACAACGAAGTAAAATTGCCGGTCCCGACGACTTCGTTATAACGGGTTTCTACTGTATAATAAATTAGATAACATGTATTTTAGATTCATTTTCTTGAAAAAGAAACACAAATTTCCAAAATGTTCACACTAGAAACAATACCTTTTCAATATCAGTAACAAATGACCATTTCGGAGACAATTTACACAATATCATACTGAGGCTAATCTTTAACACTATAGATACTATGATCAATGTTTGTTTTCCTTATTGGTGGCCTACAACTGTATCATGACAATGTGCAAAATATATCTAATTACTACATCTCACGAATACTTAGAAGTCCATACAATCTTTTTATTGGTCAAATAGCGGAGATGGGTTAAAAGTAATTTTAATTACTTCCCCACGATTGTGTTAACACTCCAGTGCAGCTGTGCAAGTATGTGTTCACGCACAGCGCCTTTATATGTTTGAAATATAGAAATATGTGGTATTAGCTATAAGCTCCCGAGGGAGGCACTTATATTGAAATTGACGGAGATCATCCCCGTCACTGAAAGTATGAGTGCCTCCCCGGGAGCGTATAGCAAATACGTAATATGGTACTACCGCATGGCTTACAGCAAAATACTGAATTTGTTACATTTAAAATCTATTTTCAAATTAAATTGTGACTTTTCTGAGGTGTAGTAAAAAGAATACAACATGGTTTATTTCAAAGAAGTATGTGCCTCGGGAGGAAGTCTCGATCATCCAACACTTCAGGAACACTTCACACTACATCTTCAGACCATGTTGTACTTGAATACTACCCTTACAAGCCAGAAATACTGTATTGTTCCCATAAAACACTGACTAGACATTGTATGTCATAAGGAAGAGACCATTAATAGTAACCAATTTGTAGTAACCCATCTTATCTTGTAAAAGCTGTTTTAGATAACAAAAGTAAAGATTGTGCACAGAAAACCATGTTGTCCATGTGAAGCATTATGAGACATCAAATATGGTGGAAATACCTTTGATATTCTTTGCCCTTGATAATATGATTAGATGACTGACGGTCAATCGTGAAGAAAAAGATTTTCCATCAACAATCTCCTTATTCAGTTCAAATACAGGCAGATTATTCATCAAAGAAGTAAAATTCTTTGTATATTATTATTTGAAAGTAACCTTGCCTAAGAAATTTGTGTACATTTATCAATCATTTGAATCAACCTTTGTACTCAAATAATTCAAATCCTAAACAGTCAATCGGTCTTGCTATAGGGATGTTGTAAAATGAGTGAAAAACAAAAACAAAACTAAAATCCATTGGATAAAATAAAGACTATTCATCTAGTGATGTTGGTTTAAATTGCTGTGAAAACTAAACAAGTATACAATTGGAATCTGCAAGATTTTAGTAGAAATCTTTTGTCCGATTATTTTTAAAAATATTTGTTAAACAAACAGGAAATCTTCAGTTTCTAATCCCATCCCATCACAAAGTATTTGGTGGAATAAACTACATCATAGTTAAATGGATGGTAAATATTCTATAACATACACTTTAAGAATGGATAGGACCAACATGGTCTGCACATTTTGCTTAGATCCTCCATATAAACAACAGATGATATCCAGGTTTTCCATGATGCAACTTGGAAGTATTTAAGATTCACAATGCACAAATGTGTAGACATAATGAAGTGAAGTAGTTCTCTCGTACCCTCTAGTGGCAAAGATTTGCTCTTCTACTACAACAGTGATCAACCATTACAAAACAACTTTTTGACAATTGATAAACAATATAAATTGAAAATGGAAAGAGAATGGAGCAAATAGAAACACAGTTCAAATGTATAAAAAATATATTTGACATTGACCTGGTAGTTTTCTATGCTTCTAAGCAATTATTGACAAATGTAAAACAGTGCACTGGCAGCACCAATATTGATCTTGTCAACTACCTTAATTTACTTCTAAATTGGTAAAAGAGCAGTTTTTTTTCAATATTGTGACATGAACGGGTAGAATAATCATAAATATGCCTTTTGAATTGATATCATTAAGTCCATGATATACTAGCAAGATGCAGCTATCGTGTGGTTTGATTTTAGACGCTACGAAGACGCTAACCAGACGCTAGCAAGTTAAAATATCTTCAACTTTAGCGTTTTCATTAGCGTCTAGCTAACGTCTAGACGCTAGCTGCTTCTTGTAAGTATATTATGGGTATTAGTGATGTTATTGTTAAACTAGTGTGTAGTGAATACTTTATACTTTTTCAAACCATGCTCAAAATAAGTCATCATTCCAAGTGATGATGTCCCGGGGATGATGTCAAGCTTCAGTGATCTATCCCAAAAAGCTCAAATCCCCTCTCTTTTCAGTAAACACAAAGTTGATATTTTCCTTGACACTTGTTAACTATTACCCCTACTACGGAGAAAATAGTTCTCTCATTTCTAAACTAAAAGCCACCATACTTTGCACAATGTAGATAAAAATGCAGATTACACCGAGATGCCAGTATGTATCACTGAAAAAAACTGAAACTTTCAAAAAATCCTGAAAATGCGCGTACATTTTGGCAAAAAAGCTGTAAATGGGCTGAAAATATATAAAAACACGTACATTTTTCACATTTACATGGAATATGGCCCTTCAAGCTGGGTGTCTGCTTACATTGCCCAAGGAACGGATTTTCGCTTTTAGTTTAGAAGCAATCTAATAATAGCTCAAAATAGATTTTTTTAATATACAAAGAAAGCTGGTAATTGATTACATCACACACCATACTAAAATTTGATAAAGACCCCAGAGTGGATTGTTAAATCTATAGTTGTTATTACAAACATGACGCTAAATTATGACTCATATGATACATTTCATACAAAATGAAGCTGAGATTTGTGAAAAAACTGAAAATCCATTTTGGTGCTGATCCTGCAAAAAAAAGAGTCTGAAGATTAATGCAAAATTCTTTTGCAAGAATCAAGAAGAATTCTCGTAGCCTTTCACTAACCTCTACTCAGACCCTGCAAAAAACTAATGCAGATACTTTTGGTTTGCAAAAAAATTTGATGTCAACTATACTCTATAAACGTTGAAGTACAAAGTAAGCAGCTTTAAAACGTACATAAACCAATATGACCATACTGGGAAATAAAAAAAAGTATATATTTTTGGAAACATAAAAATGTAAACTTATCTTGCTGAATTTTCAAATGAACTTATGTTCAAGGTTTGTCCATGTAGTAGCAACAAAATTAGCCAAAATTAATACCAAAATCATGAACGATTCATGCTCAAAATATATTAATACACAGTGATTTGGTCTTAATAAATACTAATCAATCATTGTAAGTCTCTTACACAACACAAAAACACCAGTTCACAATGTTGTAGGATACAAGTGATATGCTATGTATCTTGTAACAGAGTCTAATTGTTTACTTTATACTTCAAAGTTTATAGGGTGTAAGTGTAGTGAAGGCTTGATAGGAAGATGATTCATTGTCAGTCAAGTTTGCAAATTTTGTAGAGAAAATAAAGAAATGTACTTTGAAGTCAATAAAAAACCAAAAGAAACTTGTAAAAATCTCCTTTCTGTGAGCAAAGTTTCAATGTTCAGGTGTGTTTCTGTTCAGAACTAGTCATTAAGAAATTTCACTCATATCCTGAGATTTTACAGCAAATTTCTGATTCTACAATTCTGGCAATATCTAGAACACATTTTTTGAATACTACATAAAACATGCTTGCATTTCTCACAACATTTGATATCTTTCATCATCAGGCGAGTTACAGGATCTGCAAAAATTGCCATGATAATATTACAGCATCTGAATCAAAAAATTGAAAAAAAAAAAAAAACCTTGGAGAAATATGATGGATCAATATCATGATAGATCTGAAAGCAAGTTTCTTGCCTAAAGAATTATTCATAACGTTCCAATTTCCTCATCATGCTTTTCTTCACAAAATAGATTTTACAGTGCACCATACATTTGATACATAGGTTCCACCATCACTGAGAATCTGATGAAATAAACTTTTATCAGTTTCTACATGATGTAGATTTTAAACCATTCACTTGATTAACGGGCGGTCCAATATGTAAATTTATGGGACAATCATGCCAAATTTTGTTCATTAGTCTGAAACAATGTAAAATCCAATTTGCATTCACCAAACATATCTTTCATGCACCCAACTATCCAAAAACATGGATTGATCTTCATGGGATAGTGTTTATCATGAACATTTACACTATACTCCCATAAACCTTGGAAGTACAAACTAACGTCACTATGCAAATGCCCCCCTTCAGTTGCGCATCAATTGTGTAATTGTGTAAAGCAGTGTTTCCACTAAGGTTTTTGAGCTTGCGCCAATTTGAGCAAGTTTGACGAAGTTTAAGAGGTGCTTGCGCCAAAATCATGAGCTGTGGCTGAAAATTGACTCAATAAACATAGAAAAATATCGTTCTCACACATTTTCAGAAACTTGTTGCGCCAATTTTCGCCGCTCCTGCGCCATACGGCCTTAGTGGAAACACTGGTGTAAAGTGTAGACATGCATTCTGACAAATTTACATAGATATACTTCGGCATTCATTTTGACAGATTTACACAAAGATACTTAGATTAATTTTATATGTAGTTAAGACTGTACTTCAAAGTTTGATTACAAAAAAAGTTGATGACACCAATGTTCTGCATGTTGTTATCATTCACAAAACTGACAACTAGTTTCAAAACAGAGAGGATATAACTCCTGCCTACATCATTCAAATTTACTGATGTCAATAGTATGTCTTGCACCAACTGATGCTACCAGATGATCTGTGTTAAAAGCCTCATATTTAGGTTTTAGATAACTGCAATAACTTTTCATGAGTGGATCTACCAATTCAGTATCGTAGTGATTATGTAACTTCCCCAGTAACTGGTTCACGCACATCTCCTGACAACGGTGTGTGCTATACTTTTGAATGGTGATCATTTTGATCATGGTTCAAAACTAGAAAGCGTGAACCAGTTGTTAGGGTGATGATCCGATTACACGTAACACTTCGAGACTAAATTGCCAAATGGCCTGAGGCCACCTTCATTTAGTGGCTGGTGGATCTAGTCTATAAAGGTAAGTTATCTGCGTGCTGCAGCAGTTTTATCCTAAACTTATTTGATCACTATCATTATGTGAGTTTATTTCCTTTAGAAAGTTATATTTTGCTGGGACTGTTTAAATAGCTCTTTAACATAGAGGGTTTTCATCAGGGGACACGATATAACAATCTTATGATACAATGTTGATACAAAAATAGGTTTACTCTTGAACATCACCTCACAAAAAGGAAGTGAATTAGGGATGGGTAAAAGGCATTTTAGGTAAAATAAGTTTCTATCGTTTTATACATCTGGTGATTTTGGTTTATCTGACCCTGTTCTGACACAGTGGCAAATAGTCACAAGTTATCAAATACACTTTCTTTTCCAAATATTGGTAAACTTGCATTTCCTCTCTCCACTTAATTTACAGGTGTAATGTAAAAGTGGAAATTTTCGCATAAAATAATTTTGGCACATAAACAATTTTTAGTCATTTTGCACGTTTCTATTTTTTTTTAAATCAAAAATTTTTAACTTGCAAAGTAGTATATTCTTATTATTTTTCAGTGCATTTATTTCCAAAAGTGCATATGTAAATAAAGTTCAGCACTTCCACTTTTACACGGGCTTGAGTAGAAAACAACTTGATGTCTGTTTTCTGGCACACATGCAAACAAAGTGATCTATTAGTGTAAATTGCTAACCTGAAAAATACATTTCCCAACAATAACAACTTGACTTTCAGTACCTTTCATAGTTCACTCCAAAAATAAAATTGACTCAACTTCTGGACAATACATCATTACAAGTTATACCAACATTTGGTTTTGTCAGGATGAGTATTTAACGGTATCAGAGGACATGTTTTGAACAAATGTGGTACATAAATTGCAAGATTATGAATGTCTGGGCATGAAATGTTGTGAGCAAATGACCTAGGTTGGGCAAAATGCATTTGTCTTGCATGAGTAAAAGTCAGTGGATCTGTAGTAGAGACTGATACTCACTGACATTGGAGCTGTAGCAGAAACTGATATTATGTTGATCTTTTACGTATAATCAAGAAAAGCGACAGACCAAAAATATAGAGAGTCCCATTGGACTTAATAAAAGTAATAAGTAAGAAATGCAACAAAATTAAGACAAAATTTGGTGAGTCTTGCTAAGTTTGTGCATTGCCACTTGTGTTGTTCTTTAAATGCTATGAAACATTTTGTAAAATACTTTTCGAAACATTTGACATAAGATTATGGTCATATGTAAAAGACATAGATCAGAGAGGAGATCACAAACCCAGCGCCATTTTTTATCCCTGTATGGAGACAAAATTGGGGGTATTCTGATTTGTCTGAAGTTGCGTCTTAACTTGTCACAATTGTAGCGTATCCAAACCTTTTGTGCCTGTTTTGTTTTTTTCTTTTGCACACTTTATGCGTATATACGCGTGCTAGTTATACTTTGATCAACACTATAAAAGTCAGGAATTATGAAGCTTTTCGTCATCCGCAAGTAAACATAATCCCAGTAACACGCGCGCTGTAGATACTGATACCCGAGTCACACATGAACCACGTGCTGCATCTCCTGCAGTTATGCTGTGTCCAGCTACGCACGCGCTCATCTGTATCAATTCACAATGTGAAGAGGCCCGTCTATTTGGTGTTGATCGAAGTATAAATCAAGGCACACCTAAATGACAATTCTTTGGTAAAGTCTTTAGAAAACGCACAATAATAAATACAGCACCCGCTTGTGGTTTATTGAGATTTGGCTTTTCTCAAATGGATCCGAACACCCCTTGAGCCCTATGGCTGATGACGCCATCACACCGGCTGGTATAGGAAGTCTGTGATCTTCCCTCTATATATATGGTAAAAGACAAACTCTTAAACAGCCTCTGCAACAGATCAGCTTTCCAACTTCATATCATGGAAGCATTACAGTGGCACGGCTGTAATCGGAGCAACAATTCCTCAGGCAACATAAACAAAAATTCAGAATGCAAGCGATCATTACAAGTAAATGTGATCTGCATCATGCATATTTGTTTACTTTGTCCGAAAAATTTTAGCGACAACTTTATACTGACTTATTGGATCACCAACTACATCCATTACATTAACCTTGTTCACATAGAAAAAGTGTGGCCCACAATAGCCTACAATGATGTACTCTATGCGACAATTACATACAAAAACACTACCTATCATGAGCTGCTACCAGTCTGCTGTATAGGTGCAGGAGATGCTTTAGAAACTGGAACCGACGGACTTGCCGTGGTAAACACCGGATGTCCCGGACTAGGAGTCTGCGGTTGCGCTAAGAATGAGCCCTGAATTCCTGAATGAGTTGGTGGACTAGGTGTAGCCGGAGCAACTGCAGTCTGATTGAACATTTTGGCAAGGTTTGGTGGTTCAGTTGGTCCTGCATGATTGAAGCCGACTTTAGGGGGGAATGTACCTGGGGGGAAACCCATGAGGTGGTTCATTGAGGGTCCGTTTGTGTGATTACCAATCAGGTTGTGGTGATTTTGAAAATTTTGATGAGCGAACGGGCCCCAAGCCTGACTGAAACTCGGTAAGGATCCCTGGCTCATTGTCGGTTGTTGTTGTTGCTGAGGCGAGTGTTGAGGCGCCGTCAAAGCAGCACTCAGCAGAGGATTGTTTGATGCGATTGGTTGAGTTGGTAACAGGGGATTTGAAAACTGTGGTCCTCCATGAGGCGACATCATAGGATGTGTATGAGGCGATAAAGCGCCCCCATGTGGTGAGAGCGCTTGATCGTTACTGTACTGTCTACGAAGTTGATTCAACATTGCACTAGCATTCATAGGGACCATTCCATTGGTAGGATTGGCCTGACTTGGGGATGGCATCCCGTTAGTTCCGTGGTTGGGCAACATTTGCCCAGCAGACATGTGATTATGTCCTTGTGTAGCACCAGAATTTGCCGCTGCACCAAACTGCCCGTTGTGTTCCTGATATGATGATAAACTGTGTGCCAGAGCTTGTAACGTAGCAGATTGCGACTGGGAGGTTGCAGCAAGAGTATTAGAAGGCACAGTACTGGCAAGGTCTACAGTTTGTTGATGGAGTGAATTACCCAACGCCTCCATCGAGTTCTGACGCATCGTATCGGCTAATAACCGATTGGCTGCTCCCTGTAAATCACTCGGGAGGCCATCTGCACCATCAGCGTTCAATACATCGTCGCCTACATCGCTAGGCAACCCAGAATGGTCATCCTCATTGTCGGAATCTCCAAAGAGATTTTCCTTGGATAATTGTTCTAGTGATGCTTCAACATCCACATCTTTCACATCTTTGGACACTTCTGATAATAAAGTTCTTTCAAATTCTTCTTGTTCTTCTTTTGTTGGCATTAGACTGTCCCCATTTTTACCTGGAATATGAAAAAAAAAGATGTTAACATTTGAAATAAGTGTTATGAAAGCTTTATACAGTACCAGAGTAAAACAATTCTATTTTTATAACTTTTAGGTGTATAATGTAATACATTTGTTGTCAGTTATAAAAAATAAATATTATTGTCTCAAATACATTTCGGACATGAACTGAGAGTTGCAGCCACCGCGTAGCCACAAGTGGTGACAAGCACAAGACATAGGAATCTACGCAATGCTGTTTCCAATCAGTGATCTACAGTACTGTGACATCACACACAATATTCTGGTACACAAAGCTCTGAATTATGTCAAAATTTATTTAAAACAACAATACATATGAGTGTGATAGCCAAAGTATGCCATCCTGAAATTGACAGATTGTCCACTTTTTATGAACCACTACATGAGCAGAGCCAGGGCAACGTATACCCGCTGGCTTGCATCAGCGAATGTTAGATCGGGAAGCAGGAGGTCTGGGTTCGATTCTGGGGGGGGGGGGGGGGATACCATCCATTTTTAACATGTAAATTTCTGAGGAGTTTTTAAACAAAGAGGTGCTTCAAGTGTTGGGGATAATTGACAAACACTTTTTGAGAGTAATCACACTTGGATATCTGTATGTAGTTTTAATACAACATGACTGTATAACTTGAAAACAAGCCACTGGTAGGAAATTGTAGCTGTTCTGCCATCTGAAAACTCTAAAACACTGCATGTTGGTTGCCTTCCATAGTGAAACCGAACTCTGACATCAGTTTCACTCTCATCAAAGAGAATGAATTCATTATCTTCCACCAACTTACCAAGTAATACATTGATATCCATGGACAGATTTGGCAAGATATTTGATAGCTCATGGGCCTCCTCATCGTACATATCGTTGAGGTGCTCATCATCGGAGCCTATCCTGAGATCGTTCTCGTTGAGTTCCAGGCCTAGCGAATCAGTGATATCACTAGTATCAATGTTGTCTGGTGCTGGGCTTAGCTGAGATGTATCTATGTTGAAGTTCAATGGGTACTCGTTGTTTGGTAATGGGACTGCAAAATAATACACATACAAGAGCAACATGTTCTTAGTTAAATGAGCATGGCCCAATATTGATTTTCATTTTTATATGAACATTTTCAGTTTCTCATTTCAATTGAATTGGTCCAAATATTTTGATGAATATATTTAATAGTTGCCAAATTGTACATTTTTGTAAACCTTTTTTTCACTACTTAGACACATTTTTAATTGTATCTCTACAACAGAACCTGTTTCAGCCATAAAATTGACATGCAAAATGACTGCTGCTGGCTATCAGCGATCAAAATAATTTCTTAACTAGTTTAAATTCATAATATTATAATGTCATACCAAGACTTTACTCATATGTCTTGCAACAGATTAGACTTTGTTCAAGGCGTTGTATATTGAATATTGTAATGTATATATCGCCCTCTACAATAGCTTACAGATATAACACCTTTGCGCATAAAATCAAAGTGTTATAATCTCTTTGAAATTTATCATGAAATCGACGGAAATTTCTAGCTGCTGATTGGTCAATTATGACTGACATCATTGTTATGATTTTACCGTAAATAGTCCATGCGGAGGAATATTAGGTGCATGATGTGATGTGAAATGTGAGTGAAATGCCACTCAATCAATTGTGATGGCCGCCATGACAATGGTCAGTGGCCAAATGATGGAGGAACAATTTTGTGCAGATATATCTTTTCCTATGTGGTTAAATTGTTTCCGTGTCAATGTTTTTACAAAATCATACAAGCAATTAGATCATAAAGGAAACCAAATTTTCATCTATATCCTTGGATACTACTGACCTCGACGATCGACCGACCGGACCCAGTACACATTGCATGTTGTCAAGTTGGATCCAGAGGAGGTTTTCACAATATCCCACGATGCAATGCAACATTGTACAATATGCCTGCAAATCCAATTCAACTCCTATACTTATATAAAGTATATAAAGGTTTCTGAGGTGTCAGCAATGTGGGTAAATACTGGGCTATTGTGAAAAGAAACACATCCCTAGAAAGATATGAATGAGTACTATTCAATGGAATTCTCAAATTCCTAATAGCCCCTTGTCTAGAAAACCATTATTGCCTATTATATATCAGTGTATCAGAATAATGCATTGTGGGATATCCTGAAAACCACCTCTGAGTTGGATCAGAATGACAATGTTGTTTTATGGTCATGGTCATGGAACTAGCCTGGATTTTTAATTGTACAAGGACACCCATTAATACTGGATATATTATATCTTTTTTGAATTATCTCTGTTATTTTTGATTGGAGTTTCCGACTCTTGATAGTGATATTTTCCCGAGCTGTGGACATGATCAGGTTAGTAAGCCAGAAGTCGTCTTAAATATTTCCCCCATGCTTGCTTTTGAATTGATCTGCGTTCTCACAATCTGACAACCTTCATTAAATTTTCATTGCCTTTTTTATCCATTAGGTTGAAAACCCAGATTCTGGTGTTTCCTAAGATACACAATTATTTTACTAGAGTTGCGTTTTAATTTCTTTGCGGATTTTCCAAACCATCATGAGCATGACGTGTTCACCTTCAACCTTGATCATGATATTGACCGGTGCCGATCGCTCGCAGATGACTTGTTTGCAATCCCAGACTTGTTTGCAATCCCAAACTGGTTTTGTTAGTTAGAAAATTACTGATTTTATTCATGTTTTGACTACCGGTATGATGCATTTCACCTAAATTTCATTCACAAAAGCTAATAACTAAGAAATTCTAGACAAAGTTTGTTTCATGATCTGATCAAGTTAGTGCAGTGGGACTACTTTATCTCATCCGCCATTGATCATCAAATAGGCGGTGCCAATTGTTTGATTGACAGTTTCATTTTACACAGAGAAAATGCAATATGCACAAAGAAGCTTCGCTCAGCCTCACGCTTCGCTACGCTCAGCGCTCGAAGATGGCAAGCGCCTAATGGCGCTTGCTAACTCGCGTCGTATCGCACCTTTGGCGCTCATTGAGTCAACATTTCGAAGCGTCTTTAACAAAGACTAGCAACAGATATGATTGAAGAATTTAAAAAAATATGAAACTGACATTGATTTACATGTAACAATTATTTTCAAACTAATAATTCTGATTTCTACTTCATTATGTAAACCAAAATTTTGAACCATTAATCTGTTGGAGCTGGGTTTTTTTTCTTAAAATATTTTCTATTTTTTTGATCCCTTAACTAAATATGTACCCTCATTCTTGGGCTACCATTGGGTTTAGAACTAGCATTAAAGAGGCTGTGACTTTTTGGAATCAAAATAAAAATTACGGTCAGTTTCACATCAGTTAAAAAGATGGTTTTCTATATTTTTTTTGCATAATAGGCTTTTATTAAAAAGACACTTACCTGAACTAATAATCGGTTGATATAATAGGGGCAAATTGGTGTTTACCGATTACCGATTCAGAACCAATGAGGCAATAATCGGTGCCAATTCAGAACTTGCCAATTAATCTGTGCATCACTAATTAGAGGATCATTTTTCCAATTTAAAATCCCACACTTTTTATAAGTTAATATATTCATCAAAATAATTTGTAACTCAACACTCTTTTTCATGTTTTGAGATATTACCGGGTGCAGTAATGAGTCTGGATAGCATATATTTCTATTCCAATAAACCTACAATCTTGGCCAAAAATACTTGAAGATACTTGACACTTGAATGACACCACTTATTTCTAATGAGTTTAATAAAATAGATTGTGAGTTTAAAGTTTTTGTTGACCGTCAGTTTCTCCCCCTTCTCTTCAAGTGTCCCAACTATTTTGGCCAAGAGTGTAGATGTTTTCTGGTCAACTTACAAGCTGGTGGGATGGGCTTCTGAGGCCTGATCTTCCTCTGTTTCTTATTTTTCCTCTTGTTAGGTTTGGTCAGAGCAGATGGTTTAGTTTTCTTCCTCGCTTTCTTCCTGGGTTGTAATCTCTGTTAAATGATAGAACATTATTTATTACTCAATAGATAAAAATAGCATAAGACTTCAAAGCTCATATGGTACAAAATCTTCTATGTGATATCTAAAACTTGTATTATTATAAAGCTCTTTTACCATTCAAACTTGGAACATGATAGCCATATTACAAAACCCATGTGGTTGTTGTGCATGCAAAATTCGACGCATTGCATCACAATATTATCAAATATATAAAATAACCATTTCTAAGCATTTTTCAGGCATTTTCAAGCTTTTAGCTATAAAACTTCATGTTTACTGAGTGATACAATCCTTACTCCTGTTTGTTCTTATGCAATATGACAATTATTAATGGTTTGGGTTTGTATCATACTTGGCTTTCAGAGCTGTGTGATACGAATCCAAACAAGTAACATTTTCTCATATTGAATGGCAAACAACAACTAATAGTATCGTTTCATTCATTGCATAGTGAGAATTGATGATTGGGTCCTTAAATATACTTTTCCAATTATTATTCAATAAAAAAATGACAGTTTTCATCAAACATGGACAAGACTAAACTAATTCACTGATTTGCGCGCCGAAATATGATGAATGGGTATTTCATTTGCATATTTAACCTATAAATGTGTCATATCTAACCAAACTTGTTATTAAAGCTTTAAAATTATGTTAAACGGTTTTAAAGATATACGGCCAAATAAGACAGACATCAGACAACCTTCAAAAAAGTAGATGATAATTCTCATTGCTTGTTTTAAATCTTAAATTTTTTTAAATAAATCTTAAAATGGGCATTGCGAGTAATCCACTACACTCTTTTATTTCCAAAGCAAGAATGAGAAATTAAGGATTTACCATAGACTGCTGATAACAGAACAGAAATGGTTTTAGGGAAAAACAAGATTTTCACCTTTGGTATTTAAAAGTAAAGTCTTCTCTTTTAATCTCCTCTAACAAAAACAGGGTGCCTGCACAATGTACAGGAAAATAAGTTACTTCCATTGAGTTTTTTTTTTCAACTTCATTAATTTTGCACTTAAATCATTATATTCATTCAGAAAAAATTATCATTCGAAATGCATCAAAAATATTTTTAAAACTGCACAGCAAAAATTGATCATCATTCTATTGACTGAATGATTTGTCTTTTCATATTTTAGGGGTTTCCTCCGCGAAACAAAATCCTGATTGAATTTCTTAAATATCTAGTAGTAGTATTTGGTAGATTTATTTGAGCTGATCATTATTGAGATACAGGCAGGGCCGTACGAAGACAGGTAAGCCAAGGGGGGCAAACACATTAACCGTCCCGAAATTCATATTTCGTCCCGATGTATATACCGTCAATTTGTTTTTAATGCGCGCGTAGCGTGCGAAAATTTTGCTGTTTTCAGCCAAAAATCGATATAAAACTGCTAAAATTGGCTTATTTTGACTAAAATTTGCGGGACCGTATAATATCGGGACAGTAAAAGTAGCAAAATATCGTCCCGATATTTTGATTTTTGTCCCGCCAGCGTCCCGATTTTTCGAGCCAGGGGGGGCGAGTACCCCCCCTGCCCCCCCGCTTCGTACGGCACTGGATACAGGCCTTTCAAAAGTATGTTTTCTCAAAAAGTCAGTCATTATGTGCTTTTAAAATTGTATGCTCTAATGATATGTATTTTTTAACTTTCAAATGTTAAAGCTTTTTGTTGTACTTTAAAATACTCAAAAATTTGGTCACCATGTTATTTTCCAAGAAAAATGGCAAAAACATGAAATTTTAAAATAAAATTTGTTATATCTGCATCTGCATAATTGTCCACCTATATTATTATAAACCGCAGCGATTCGGTGCGTGATTAACTAAATCTGTTGGTAAAGCATGCGTTCATTGTACAATGAAAACTGTGTTCGCAAAACGGTTGATTTTTTACTACGTATAAAATAAATAGTTACCCTGCAATAATAAGGCAACTGCTTCTTGGAAGAAAAACCTTAATTGTAAATATTGGATAAATATTATGATACAAATATATTAAATTTCACACCTATATTTGTGTTTTTGAATATTTGATTTTGTATTAAACAAAAATAAAGTCCACACAAAAATATAACAAATCAATTTATGAAACTGTTCATTAATATTACTTCCTCTGGGCTCATAAATAAGTAATAAACAAACCTTTAATTACAATTTTCAGTTTCGCTTTTGATTAAATTAGTAACAAGTAATTTTCATAAACAAATTTCATTTTCGAAATCGGATGACAAAATACAGTTGGAAGCAATTCCTGAGAAACGGTGATATTTATAGAGCAAAATATATAGTGTCATTTTGGGATGAGAACACACAGAGCATAGGCGTGATATATAGATTGAAGATCAAATTTGACAACTCATTATTCAAGATCTTCTTTTGTTTTATATACATAGTATATTAATGAGAAAGACAATTTTCTTAGATAAACATGTTTAATGATGTGAAATTAGATCAACAGAACTGTTCTAGTTGTCAAATACAGAGCACTAGCTGAAATTGTTTCTAGTTCATGGAACTGGAAGACGTACATGACTAAAACACGAGTAGCGAAATCAAGCTGTCTAGAATGTTGCAATATATGGTATTTTGATGGGTCTACCTTTCAAAATATGGACTTTTAAAGAAAAATTAAAAAGCAAAAAAAGCAAAATTTTTCTGTGCATGGATGTGTCCCCTTTTCTTGAAAATTGTCGTCTTATGGGTAGCACTTCCAAAATTTCTAGCTGCACAAACCTACCTAAACCAAACTTGAGTACCCACTCCCTGGGTTCATGGCTTAGCACATTTTCAAAACACATCTATACTTTACTATAATTGTTTCATTTTGAACACATTTCAATAGAGTTGGAAAAATAGAAGAGATTGATACACATTATATCAGATGCTTTCTTTGACAATTATCAATCATAGAAAGGGATTACATATGGACTAAAAATTATTATCCATTTAATAGAGGCTCCACATCATTTCATATATTTATGACCATTTTACATCAATCAATTACATACATGCTAAATAAAACTTGACTGTATATACTTTCTATTAAGAGTCAAGATATTTTGAATTTCATCATTAAATTTACATTGTTTCCCTTCATTCATGAATTTTTCATCTCTATTTGTTCCGCCCCACCAACAAACATCCCCCTCTTCAATACATTGTAGCAATAAATAAATCATATATTAAGAGCTCAGTATACATGCTTTTTCTCTTTTCATAATTTATTTATCATTCTGTGTCCAAAACAAAATATACGTCTTGCATGAGCCTGAAATATAATACAAATATACATGAAGGGTAAATTTGTGTAATGCTGGACAAACAAACAAACAAACAAATCAATCAATAAACAAACAAACAAACAAACAAACAAACAAACAAACAAATAAATAAATAAAAAAATAAAAAAATAAATAAATAAATAAAAAAATAAATAAAAAAATAAATATAAACAAACAAACACACAAACAACCCCCAAAACAGTGTCAAATATTAATTGCATTTAGCAAGGTATAAAAGTCTATGGTTATGGAACTGGCTCAAAAAAGTACTCAAGAAGACTCCATTCATCATTTGACTAAACTCATGATCAGAGGTAAACACTCATCCATTGAATAAAACAACCATGGAACACTTGCAAGTGTGAAATTCTTTTTTGGAAAAACATTGGAAAAATACACAAAACCGATGACATTTCCTTTCACTCACCTGTCTCTTAGCATGTTCAATGCATAAAGGCAACTCATTGAGTACATCAAACGCCGGTTCTATACACCGCAAACCGCCAGGAAATTCCGCTGAGCACTGGAAGTAAAGCATCTGATTCTCATCTTCCAGAATATCTGTGTTATGTGCAGTCAAGGAAACAGGCAACATGTGGAATGGATGGATGTCTTTAGTTGGTGTTTGATTACATCATCATGTTTGATTTGGGAGTTTGATATCACACGGTTTAGGGGTGATTGTCCTGTAATTACTTAGAGGTAGTGTTTTCTTCTACGGAACATGTTGAGCATATTCATTAAATTATTCATTCATGGTTTATTCAAATATAGTACTCGCAGCTATAACCGCTGAATAGCAATGACCATTTAAAAGGAATATCAAAGCTACACAATCAAAAAATATTTACAACAGGCATCAAAATATATATCAAAAAATATCCCGAGTAAAAAAAAAAAAAAAGTAGCCCCCAATTAGCTCAAGACCCCCGCAATGAAAGTCAGAGGGCCATTTTTATTTGCTGGAAAAAAAAAATAGCCTCCTAAAGAAAAAAAAATATTTTGACCCTTGATTTACAATATATTTTTATATACTCTGCTAAGGACCGTTTTCTGTCTACTTCAATCTTAGAAACTACTGCAGAAGGTTCCTAAAAATTGTTTTCTCGTGCTAATGCTAACTACATAAGAATATCACATTTCCTTGTTTCATTGGTAAGAAACTATAAACACACTATGACATAAATTTATAATTGCTTCCCAGCCATCCCCATGATTATTTCAAGACCTCTATTTTTGAGAATATTTATCCAGTTAACCTATTTCATTAATGTAAACTTCAAACATCATTGATTTTCTTCCCGACTTATCCTCAAGGGATTTACCCTTTCATAAAAATGGGTCTTCCTTCCTCTCTCCATTGTGTGAAAATTAAAACCCCCATGAATATTCCTATTTCTACAGTATGGTTAATTAGCCATTTCGGCGAGCTCATGGAGCCAAGCAAGTTATGTATGCTTTTATTAGTTATTTGGAAAGGATTTAGCTGAGTGAGGTTTAAACTGTTTAATATTTGATCAAGCTCTGTTATGATGATATACAGTTGTATTGAAAGATATGTAACATATATGGAACAAATACTCTAAGCACCTGTAAGGAATCCTGAATATATGAGCGACACTTGCAACTATTTTTACCATCACTCAAACTGTGCTCAAAAGCAAGTTGTACACTTGGAACTCTGAAGGAGATTTTTTCAATAAATTGCACATAGGTGACTAGCATTTGGCACTTAAATCCAATAATTGCCTGTTTTCATCAGTGCCTTGGGTTTGCAAGTATTGTGTGAGTATTCAATTTAACAAGCAGAAAATACCTGTAACCTTTCTCAAATCAACCGCTAAATAAACTCACCTGAGAAATTAAATTTTACATGCTCTACACAGCTTTAACAAAGTCTCATAATGCATGCATTTAGTTAGCACAAATGTCATTGGCAAGTTTTCCTAGTTGGATAATCCTAACAATATTTGGCTAAAATCAATTATGATATGAGTGCACATTTTCTTAAACCAATTTTGCAGGATGGATTTGCATCACCACTGACCAGTTAAATTTAAAAGCCAGGCACAATTATTGATATAATGTGTATTGGATTTTGTAAATTTTTGTAAAAATACCTCAATTCTTATTTTTTAACACTTGTATAGCAACGCTTATTTTTGTTAACTCGAGAGATGTTCCAATAATATGAACTCACTCTTGCACAAATCTATAATTACTTTAATAATCAATCATCCCCATGATTATCTCACCACCTCTAATATTTTTGAGAATATTATCCAGTTAACCTATTTCATTACTGTAACTTCAAACATCATTGATTTTCTTTTCTTCCCAACTTATCCTCAAGGGATTTACCCTTTCATAAAACTGGGTCTTCCTTCCTCTCTCCATTGTGTGAAAATTAAAACCCCCATGAATATTCCTATTTCTACAGTATGGTTAATTAGCCATTTCGGCGAGCTCATGGAGCCAAGCAAGTTATATATGCTTTTATTAGTTATTTGGAAAGGATTTAGCCGAGTGAGGTTTAAACTGTTTAATATTTGATCAAGCTCTGTTATGATGATATACAGTTGTATTGAAAGATATGTAACATATATGGAACAAATACTCTAAGCACCTGTAAGGAATCCTGAATATATGAGCGACACTTGCAACTATTTTTCCCATCACTCAAACTGTGCTCAAAAGCAAGTTGTACACTTGGAACTCTGAAGGAGATTTTTTCAATAAATTGCACATAGGTGACTAGCATTTGGCACTTAAATCCAATAATTGCCTGTTTTCATCAGTGCCTTGGGTTTGCAAGTATTGTGTGAGTATTCAATTTAACAAGCAGAAAATACCTGTAACCTTTCTCAAATCAACCGCTAAATAAACTCACCTGAGAAATTAAATTTTACATGCTCTACACAGCTTTAACAAAGTCTCATAATGCATGCATTTAGTTAGCACAAATGTCATTGGCAAGTTTTCCTAGATGGATAATCCAAACAATATTTGCCTTAAATCAATTAAGATTTTCTTTAACCAATTTTGCAGGATAGATTTGCATCACCACTGATCAGTTAAATTTAAAAGCCACATGCAAAATGATTGATATAATATGTATTGGATTTTGTAATTTGTTGTCAAAATACCTTAATTCTTATCTTTTAACGATAGCAACATTTATTTTTGTTAACTCAAGAGAAGGTCGAGGTGTCAATAATATGAACTCACTCTTGCACAAATCTACAATTATTCTTCCTTCCTCTCTCCATTGTGTGAAAATTATAACCCCCATGAATATTCCTATTTCTACAGTATGAATATTCCTATTTCTGCAGTATGGTTAATTAGCCATTTCGGCGAGCTCATGGAGCCAAGCAAGTTAAGTATGCTTTTATTAGTTATTTGGAAAGGATTTAGCTGAGTGAGGTTTAGGCCGGGGTCAGACGAACGACGAGGTCGCATTTACTACAATAAATTTTGCTCTCGTAATACGTCTGACCCGTATTTATTACAATAGGGTCGTCGTCGCATTAAAAAAAAATGAACGACGACAATTTCTGTCGTTGACATGGATTTATTGTAATAAAGTTGAAAGTAATGCAGTAAAAACCCTGTGTGACCCCACCTCGTAATTAATTACGACATTGCATTACTATAGTCTGCATGCTGAAAATGATGTCTAATCCCATCTCGTAATTAATTACGACATTGTATTTATTGTAGTAAATGCGAGGTCGTAGTACGTGTGACCGCATGTCGTAATTAATTATGACATTAAATTTATTGTAATAAATAAATCTCGTCGTTCGTCTGACCCTGGTCTTAAACTGTTTAATATTTGATCGTGCTCTCTTATGATGACAGTCGTATTGAAAGAAATGAAACAATTGTAACATACAGGGTGTCCCAGAAAGAATTAACTCCTAGCTTTGACGGGTTATAACTTTTAAAAGATACATTGCAATCACAAATTTTAAATTGAAATATAATGTACAGGTCATAGACTATTTTGTGTATGAAAATCACGCGATATGGTTCAATGGTTTTGATGATATGCTCGATTGCGTTACAAGTGGTGTAAAAGGCTTCTGTCCAAGTTTCAATTTTGAAGGGAGGGGGTCTAAGGGTTTTCCCCGCTTCATAAAAACGCAGAAGAAACCGGGCAAATGCATTTGGGTAATCTCTTTTACATCCTTTGCGGTCATTGTGATGAAAAAACTAGAGGGGTACCACCTAAGGTAGAGTTAGGGTAGGCCGTCAAATCCCAGAAATTTTTAAGTCGCCATTTTGAAAAAATTATACATGCTATAAGACTCAAACTAACAAGACATGTTAAAAACATTATGTTCCTTCTTAATTACTAAAAAACCCGACGGAAAACCGTTATTTAGAAGTTTTATAGCAAAATTTTGATTTTTAGTGACCGTTTTGCCATAATGCAATTTTGCCTGATTTTCCAATCCAAAAGTAGTTTATAACGTCATAATTACGCAACGCCTTGGCCGATTTTCATGATCTTAGTATCGTTGGATAGGGGAGGATCATACCTATCTTTTAATAGGAAAACCAAGTTCATAGGTGTTGCGTTCTAAACTATTAGGGGGGTTGCAACACCCCTTCCCTTCGGAGGATGTGTTACAATGAATAGCTCAGGAGGACAAGGGTTAACACTTCTTATAAGTCAATTTACCTATTATAGGTACTATGTTTATCCCTCCAAGTGTAATAAAAGTACGTGGTGATTCACTGAATACACGTTTAACGTATAAAATTCAAAATAAATGAAACACACACCCCATTTCACCCGACTCAACACCCAACACACACTTTCATATACCTGAAATATGTATTCTCTTTAATGATTGCTAACAATTAGAATGCTGCTTAGTACCCGTCAATTGATCCTGAATATAATAAGGTGATTAAAGAACATTCCACATCTTATATTTTACGTATTTCTTTATTTTAGGAAATAACATTTAAGGTTTAAATTGAGTTTTGAAGGAAATATCTGTCTGATCATCAATATTGAAACTTGGACAGAAGCCTTTTACACCACTTGTAACGCAATCGAGCATATCATCAAAACCATTGAACCATATCACGTGATTTTCATACACTAAATAGTCTATGACCTGAACATTATATTTCAAGTTAAATTTTTCGATTTAATTGTATTTTGGAAAAGTTATGACCCGCCAAAGGTATGAGTTAATTCTTTCTGGGACACCCTGTATATGGAACAAAGTGGTATAAGTTAAATATCCCCAAAGCACCTGTCGGGATCCCGGGGAAGGCACTGACATGGAGAGGTGGTACGGGTATGTATGGCTCCAAAGACCCCCTTTTCACACCCTTTTTACCGCTCCTTAGACCACCATTTAAAGCCCATTCTTCAGTTTACAAGCCCCCTTTTCCTGGAACAATTCATTTTCACTTCAGTTCTGTAGACCCTCTGTAAATTCTCAGTTCCCTAGACCTCAGGGTCAGAAAACGGGTCCTACACATATACCAAAACCAAAATTGGGTGTCCCCCCCAGGCTCATATAAATGAGCAACACTTGCAACTATTTTTTCCCAATCACTCTAACCATGCTCCAGAGCAAATTTGAACACTTGAACTCTGAAGCACTTTTCTTTAATAAATTGTACATCTATAGGTAACTAGCACTTGTAGGCACCTAAATCTATTAATTGACTGTTTTCATCAGTGCCTGCCCTTAGGTTTGCAAATATTGTGTGTGTATTCAATTTATCAACGCACACTAAAATACCTGTATTTTACTCAAATCATTTCAAATTCAGTCAAGTCTTGTGAAATTAAATTTTACAACCTCTACACAGTTTTGACAAATTTTCACAGTGCATGCATCTAGCTAGCTCAAATGCCATTTAAAAGCTAGTTCACATTGATGGATAATAATATTTTCCCCAAATCAATTCAAATATGAGTGTATATTTCCTTGAAACAATTATTCAAGCACAGAGATATATCTGGTTATTTTATTCAAATTTAAACTTTATTTTCAGGCCAGACAAACCATCAATATGTTGAAAAGTGGATTTTACAGTTGTCAAAA